>CAMOHE010031131.1:0-52551 GCA_946598075.1 Artocarpus hirsutus
GACGTGGACCAACATATGGCGCATTTAAAATCTGTTTTGGATGTGCTTAGAAAGGAGAAATTATATGCTAACCTCAAGAAGTGTACCTTTTGCATAGATAAGCTTGTGTTTCTTGGTTTTATTGTTAGTGCTCAAGGTATACAGGTTGATGAAGAAAAGGTGCGAGCCATCCAGGAGTGGCCGAGTCCAACAAGTGTGGGAAACGTACAGAGTTTTCATGGACTTGCTAGTTTCTACCGGCAGTTTGTGAAAGATTTCAGTACTATAGCCGCTCCATTGACTAAAGTAATCAAGAAGAATGTTGGGTTTAGATGGGGAGAAGAGCAAGAAAAGGCATTTTAGTTAATCAAGGAGAAGTTGACTAATGCTCCATTGCTATCTTTACCTAATTTTTCCAAAACTTTTGAGATTGAATGTGATGCTTCAAGTGTTGGAATTGGTGCCGTTTTAATGCAGGAAGGGAGACCAATAGCATATTTCAGTGAGAAACTGGGCAACTCTTAACTACCCAACTTATGATAAGAATTTGTATGCATTGGTTCGGGCACTAGAGACGTGGCAGCACTACCTATGGCCTAAGGAGTTTGTGATTCACACCGATCATGAATTCCTAAAACACTTGAAGGGCCAACACAAGCTGAACAAGTGGCATGCTCGTTGGGTGGAGTTTATAGAGACGTTTTCGTATGTCATTCGCTACAAGCAAGGTAAAGAAAACGTCGTTGCCGATGTGCTTTCTCACAAGTATGTCTTAATCTTAACTCTTAACGCTAAACTACTGGGTTTTGAACATATTAAAGAGTTATATGCTGATGACCGTGACTTTAGCACTGAGTATCAAGCTTGTGAGAGATTTGCTAGTGGTAAGTACTTTAGGCATGAGGGATACTTGTTTCGGGAGAATAAATTGTGTGTGCCTAATTGTTCATTAAGAGATTTGCTAGTGAGAGAATCCCATGGGGAGGATTGATGGGACATTTTGGAGTGATGAAAACTTTAGCGGTGTTGCAGGAACACTTCTATTGGCCACATATGAAACGAGATGTTGAGAGGCTTTGTGGTAGATGTGTAACTTGTAGGCAAGCTAAATCAAGAGTGCAGCCTCACGGCTTGTACACCCCTTTACTAATACCTAGTGAACCCTGGACTGATAGTTCGATGGATTTTGTGTTAGATTTGCCTAGGTCTAAACAGGGAAAGACTCAATATTTGTGGTCGTAGATAGGTTTTTCAAGATGGCACATTTTATTCCATGCCACAAGACAAATGATGCTTCCAATGTTGCTTATTTGTTCTTTAGGGAAATTGTGAGACTTCATGGTATGCCTAGGACAATTGTTTCTGATAGGGATGCAAAGTTCTTAAGCTACTTTTGAAAGACTTTGTGGGCTAAGTTAGGGACTAAGCTATTGTTTTCGACTACTTGTCACCCTCAAACTGATGGTCAAACAGAAGTTGTGAATAGAACCTTGTCAACCTTGTTGCGAGCTGTCATTAAAAAGAACATCAAAACTTGGGAGGAGTGTTTTCCACATGTTGAGTTTGCTTATAATCGATCTATTCATTCTGCTACTCAATTTTCACCGTTTGAAATTGTTTATGGTTTTAATCCTTTAACTCCTTTGGATTTAATGCCTTGACCTTTGTCTGAGCGTGTGAATTTAGATGGAAAAAGAAAAGCTAACCTTGTTAAGCGGATACATGAGAAGGCAAGACTCAACATCGAGCGAAGGACTAAGCAATATGCTAAACAAGCCAACAAAGGGCGTCACAAGCTCGTCTTCGAGCCCGGCGATTGGGTGTGGTTGCACTTACGCAAGGAACGGTTTCCAGAACAAAGGAAATCCAAGCTGTTGCCTAGAGGGGATGGTCCTTTTCAAATACTTGAAAGGATCAATGATAATGCGTACAAGCTAGACTTACCAAGTGAGTATGGTGTAGGCACCACCTTTAATGTTTCTTATCTAAGTCCTTTTGATGTAGGCGATGATTTGAGGACAATCCCTCTCAAGAGGAGGGGAATGATGAGGACATCGGTAGCGCAAGCAAGAGCACGAGGGATGAGACATATTTAGATCCAATTCAAGTTCCCATTGGTCCGGTTACAAGAGCTCGTGCGAAGAAGTTCAAAGAAATGCTTATTGGGCTGATTCAAGCATCTTGGGCTCAAGCTATCACATGGAGGCCCATTGAGGGAATTGCATGTGACATCCAGACCAACAAATGCATGATTCAAGTTCTAAAAGGGACCGAGTAATCATATGGCTACAAATAAATCAAGCTACTTTCCATTTCAGTTACTTTCCCAATTTGAGGTAACAAGTGGCAAGAAGAGTCAGCTATTTATCTATTTATTGTCTAGTTTCTTTTTTTTTTAGAAACATGTGTTTTTTATTCCATATTATTGTAAGGCTTTTAAGCCATTTAGGGAACTTTCCTTATTTGCTTTAAATTGGGTGTTTTTTTGGCTGGTAATTGATTTGCCCAAAATTCCATGGGCAATTAGGAGCTAAAAATTTGCAAAGGAGAAACTACTATATATTATAACAAATTTCATTCAATGGTAATCAATTTTTACACAAAATTTAAGGTCTAATTCTCTTCGGTTCCTAAACAAACTATTCGAACTTATCAAAAAATTTTGTGGCGTTCATAGACTTATCAATCAGTCCATCCATAGTTGATTGTGGCGTCCTCACATACCAAGGTTCGTGCTTCTTGTTGGGCATCGGATCGTGGTTCCATACTAAACCAATTTCACATTTCGATCTTAGAGACCAATTTTGGTTAGGGTCGCATCAGTTCTTGATGGGGTTCGTATCATTTCTAACAAATGGTAGCAAGGGCAAGACCAGAGGATTTCAAGGCTAGTCGACGGCATGCGTACTTTAAGGAGTTCCGGTGAGCATCAGTTCCAACCTTTGATGAAAATAGAGACCCGCAAGTGGCCGAATACTGGTTAGATTCGATCGTAAAACACCTGGATACCCTTGGCGTACCAGTAGAGTATTGTGTAGAGTTTGCAGCCTATAAATTCAAAGGCGGTGCTAACACTTGGAGGAAGCAAGCTAAATGCTTGGAGAATAATGGGAACATTAGTTGGGACAGGTTTGAAGAGCTATTCTATGACCGCTACTTTCCACAAGGATATAGAGACTAGAAGGCAGCCGAGTTTTATAGATTGCAGCATGGTGATATGTCAGTTTGAGAGTACGAGGCAAAGTTTAACGAGCTAGCTAGGTTTGCTCTATCTTTAGTGGCATCGGAGCGTGAGAAGTGTATCAAATTCCAAGAAGGGCTTAAGGCTTCTATTCGATGACAGGTGGTTGCCCTGCAACTTAGAAATTTTGGTGAGCTTATGTCGTCAACAATATCTGTGGAAAATGATTACACGCAATACTATGAGGATCGAGTAAAGACGTCAAGAGGACCATAGAGGAGCGACAAGAGGAGCACCAACAGTCGTACAACTCAAGGGAAGAGTCAATAGGGTAACATGAATAGCAGGAACAGCAGTTCATCTAGCAGCGGGCACAACAATCCCTACAATTTTCATCGCCACTATTACCAACAGCTGGGACACATTAAGAGGAACTGCCTGATCAAGAGTGCTCGTCTAGAACTTTAGGCTAGAGAAAGAGCTAGTCGTTAGCCTCAGCCTTAGACTCTACTTCAGCCTCAGCAATTCCCTCAGCTATAGTTTCATCAGTTCTCTCCCCAACAATTGCCATATTCAGCACCAGGACATCAACTGCAGAATTTCCAGTGTAATGCCCCTTAATATCAAGCACTGAGCACAGCTAGTGTGCAGTCACTTTCATCGTAGCAATATTGGCCGACTAACCCAGGACCTAGCAATGTTGGTAGAGGAAAAGGAAAAGCTCCAGTTCAGGTTCACACGATGACATCAAGGAGTTCGGATGCCCAGACCAGTAACGCAATTGTCGATGGTACGATCCTAGTTTCTTAGTCCTTAGTACACATATTATTTGATATTGGTGCCACTCATTCTCTCATTTCAAGCTCTTTTGTAGATGCCTTAGGATTATAGACAAAAGAGTTTGACGAACCCTTCATTATAGCCTCACCCTTGGGTCGAGTATGTGTGAACTGTGTGTGTAAAGCTTGTAAAATAAACATTAGGGATGAGATTCTAAAAAGTGATTTGATTGTAATCCCCATAAGTTCATATGATGTAATCCTAGGATGGACTGGTTGTCCAAGTACAATGTAGTTATAGACTATCAACTTAGGACAGTGACTTTAGTGTCTGATAGAGGGATGACGATCATTTACCAAGGTGGTAATGATCGAATAGTGAGTGAGCATCTTATGAAGACATGTCTCAGAGGACGGAAGAATCTAGCCTGCTATGCCTTCCTTATGAAGACATCTAGGAGGTTCGTAGTACTTTTCAAAGATAGATTTGCGATCGGGATACCACCACCTCAGTATTAAAGAAGAGGACATTCCCAAAATAGCTTTCAGGACCCAATATAGACACTTCAAGTTTTGGTGATGCCATTTGGGTTAACAAATGCTCCGACTGGTTGTCCAAGTACAATGTAGTTATAGACTATCAACTTAGGACAGTGACTTTAGTGTCCGATAGAGGGATGACGATCATTTACTAAGGTGGTAATGATCGAATAATGAGTGAGCATCTTATGAAGACATGTCTCAAAGGACGGAAGAATCTAGCCTGCTACGCCTTCCTTATGAAGACATCTAGGAGGTTTGCAGTACTTTTCAAAGATAGATTTGCGATCGGGATACCACCACCTTAGTATTAAAGAAGAAGACATTCCCAAAATAGCTTTCAGGACCCAATATAGACACTTCAAGTTCTGGTGATGCCATTTGGGTTAACGAATGCTCCGATAGCTTTCATGGATTTGATGAACAAGATATTCAGGCCTTATCTGGATTAGTTCATGATCATGTTCATCGATGATATCTTGGTCTACTCTAAGACTTGGGAGGAGCAATAACAGCACCTCAAAATCCTACTTCAGACTCTTTGGGAGAACCAGTTGTATGCTAAGTAAGAAAAGTGCGAGTTTTGGCTAATAGAAGTTAAATTTCTAGGACATGTCATCTCCAAGCAAGGTATCTCAGTGGATCCATCCAAGGTAAAAGCCATAGTGGAGTGGGAACGATTGAAGAATGTAGCATAAATCTATAGCTTCTTAGGACTCGTAGGATACTGCAGGAAATTTGTAAAGGACTTCTCGAAGATAGCAGCGCCACTGACAAGACTGATCAGGAAAAATGACAGGTTTAAGTAGGATGAAGAATGTGAATTCGCTTTCCAAGAGTTGAAGAATCGATTTACTACAGCTTTGGTGTTGATTATCCTCAGTAGTGATGAGTTGTATGAAGTTTACACAGATGCTTTAGGACACAGACTTGGATGCATGTTGATGTAACATGGATGTGTAATGGCGTATGGATTGAGACAGCTATGACCTCACGAGCGAAACTATCTTACTCACAGCTTAGAGCTCGCAGTAGTGATTCATGCACTGAAAATCTAAAGATGCTATCTGTACGGGGAAACATTTCAAGTTTTCTCTGACCATAAGAGTTTGAAGTATCTGTTCACCTAGCGAGATTTGAACTTGAGGCAGTGAAGGTAGATGGAATACATGGAAGATTATGATTTCGAGCTGTAGTACCATCTCAGGAAAGCTAATGTGGTCGCGGATGCTCTCAGCCAAAAGTCTTCAAGGATTCTCGTGTGTTTGGCTTATGAGGATTGGAAAAAGGATGCAATAGTGAGTGAGTACAGGCTGCAGTACCATGAAGACTATAATCGAGTTTCAGTGTACCATATAGAGACGACCGCAACTCTCGTTCAGATGGTGAAACAGAATCAGTGGCGAGACCAGCACCTTCAGGGAATATGGACGCAAATTTAGAGCGGAGAACAATTTAAGGAATAGAGGATACATGCTGATAGTTCGCTATGCTTGAAAGAGTGCCTAGCAGTTTTAGCAATCATGAAAGTGACGAAGGCTATGATGGATGAAGCCCACAAGTCTTAGTTTGCCATTCATCTGGGGAGCATGAAGATGTATCATGACCTGAAGAGACAATACTAGTGGAGAGGCATGAAGAAGGATGTTCGAAAACAAGTGGCCAAGTGTGTGACTTGTCTTCAGGTGGAAGCCAAGCACTAGAAGCCAGCACGTCAACTTCAGTCGCTTCCTATTCTAAGAAATGGGAGCACATCATGATGGATTTCCTTATCAGATTGTTGAGGATGGAGCAAAGGCACAATGAAATTTGGGTTGTGGCTGATAGGCTAGTGAAATCAGTTCATTTCATTCCTTTTAGGTTGACTTGCTCGAGGAGAGTTCTTGGAGAATTGAATCTATAGAATATAGTACGATTGCATTGAGTTCCCTTATCCATCACATCTGATAGAGACACCAGATTTAACGCCAAGTATTGGAGGAGCTTTTAGGAGGCTTTGGTTACGGATTTAAACTTCAACACCGCATTTCATCCCCAGACCAATGGGCAATCTAAGTAGGTTATTCAAACACTTGAAGATATGTTACGTGCATGTGCATTAGACTTCAGTGGGAATTGGAAGAAGTACTTGCATGTGGCAAAGTTTGCAAACAACAACAACTATCAATCAAGTATTGGCATGGCTCTGTTTGAAGCACTGTATGGACAACCGTGTTGGTCACCGATATGTTGGGCTAAACTAGAAGATAGAATTATTCTTGGGCTAGATGAGATTCGCAACAACAACGAGAAAGTCACCGTGATATAGGATCGATTGAAGGCAGCTCATAGTAGGCAGAAGAGTTACAAGGATAGAAGATACCGACCACTGGAATTTGAGGTAGGAGATTTTGTTCTCTTAAAGGGTTCACCTCACAAAGGCATCACGCGATTTGGTGTAAGTAGTAAACTCGCGCCAAGGTACGTTGGACCGTTTGAAATTACTCAATGCGTGCGTATGGTTGCCTATCTCTTGGATCTTCCTCTCGAGCTATCTCCTGTTCATGACTTATTCCACGTGCCGATGCTTTGGAAGTGTCTGCCTGAGCAGAACAAGATAGTCTCATTTCATGACGTGCAGATCCAAGAAGACATGACATACGAGGAGTTGCCAATTTAGATTATTGATCGTAAAGTGATTAGTTTGTAATGTCACGATATACCGTTAGTGAAGGTTGTGTGGCAGCATCACAAGGTTGATGAAGCCACTTGGGAGTTAGAATCGACTATGCAAGAATTGTATCTGCATTTTTTTTTTTTTGAAATGATTTGTAATTTCAAGGATGAAATTTCTTTTAGGGGTGGAGAGTTGTAACACCTCAAAATTAATTAAATGCTATTGTGTGTAAAATGGTAGATTAGTGTGCCATAATAAATGTTTTAAACTTAATTTGATTACTCTTAATTATTTTTTTTGTCATTTTGAATTTTGAAACAAAACAATTTGTCAAATGCCAAAAATGCCCCATTTTACAAAACTGTGGGCGGCACATAGTTTCTACATAGTGAAATTGTCTATTTTCTCTCTATTTATACCCTTTCTCTCCCTCTTTCTCTTCTTACTCTCGCCATACTCTCTCTCTCTCCTTTACTCTCTTTCTCTCGCTCTCTCTCTGCCTCGTTCTCTCTTTTTCCTCTCTCTTTTGATTCAAAACTTTTGGGTTTAAATTTCACTTCTCAGTTAAATTGGGAGCTTAGGAACGTGATTTAACAATTACAACTACGAATCAAAGCTTAAAATCAAGGTTAGTTTTCAAATTTCAAAACTTTTTCAATTTTTCAATTTTCTTTGTATTTTGAAATTTAAGTTCATTTAAGCTTAGAAAACCTTTAATCTAAGTTAGAGGAACTTCAAATAACTAGAATCTAAGCTTTGTTTAAAGAAAAATGGATTTGAAACACGTTTTTTCCATTTTTCCTCTATTTTTTTAATTTTTGGATTTTATTGGATTTTTCTATGTAAATCTTGTTTAAACTAGTTTAGAAATGTTCTATTATGCTTTTTTATCATCTATGAGTGTTTTCTATGCTTGGGAATTAAGAAAACAGGTTGAAATCGAGGATTAGAGCTCGAGAAGCCGAGGCTCAGGTTTTAGAAAATTCTAGATTTTTTTAGTTCGGCAGGCTGAACTTCATGTTCGACAGGCCGGATTCATACGACCGGTAGGCCAAACCAAGAAAAGTTTAGCTAATCAGACCTGATTTGCCGACAGGCCGAACCAAAGAGACCGGCAGGCTGACCGAGCATAGTGAAAATTTGTCGTTTTTCACCCATTTTCATCGTTTTGAGCCTTGATTGGGATTTCAACTTTATAATATGATTTTATAGACTTAAATGGCACACTAGGACACCATGAGATAGTTTAGTAACATAGAATATCTCAAGCTAGATCCTGATAGACCTAATTTCTATTTAAGGTTGTTCGTGGTTCTACGGAGCTAACGTAAAGCGGACCGAGATTATAGTGTAGGACACTGGCACGAGTATTGAGGTAGGACTTCTACCCCTTCCTTGGTAGCCTAGTTTTAAAATGATTTTGGCCTCAAAAGGATTTTTATCAAAATGTTTTCAATAGTTGATTGAAAAAGAATTTCTATTGATCGTTTTCATAAACGGTAGATCGAGGCAATTTTCATAATAAACCTCATAATGAATGTAAATGAAAATACTTGGTAAAAAGATATTTTTAATAACTATAGAAAAATATAAACGGGCATGATTCCATATCAGAGATCGAGTCGTGTAACGTGCGACCTTGGAGGTAGGTCCTGAAACCCAGCTGGGCCACTACAGTGGTGTTATATATATGGTTTGCCTAAGAAAGATGAAAGGTACTTTCTAAACGAACTATTTTAATGAGATTTGTTTAAATGAATTTAAGTATTTAACTCTGTTTTCCAATTAACTCCTTGAAAGATAAATTTTATATTCAAATTATTTATCTGTTTTTAAAAGTACAGTCCAACTGAGCCTTTTGCTCACATTTTATCTCTTTTCGAAACCTTTTCCTTGTAGGTGGAGTACAGCTTAGGATCAGAGAAGAGTCCATTAATCAGACCTACTAGCAGTAGAAGAGCCAGGAAGGTTATTTAAATTGTAAAATCAATGCCCGTATTGCCTTAGGATATTTTGGACTAAGGTTGTAATTTAATTATTGTCGATACTATGTGTGTGCACAAGTTGTGGGTCAGTGGGACCCAATGCATATTCTCTCTTTCTTTATTATTTTATTTCACTTTGTTTTTATCTTATTTGCTTAATTATTATAAATGTTTGTTGGAAAAGGGTTTTAGATAATCACTTATTTCTTAATTAACTAAATTCTTTAACTTGTGTTTTAATTAAATTTGTTCTTAATTAACTTATTTAACCTGCCACGTCACCTTCTGTACTCTAGGCCATGACAATTTATCATCGATGAGGGTGCTAGTCTATTACAAAAAAAGACTGTTGTTTTCTTATCTAGAGGCCAATAGAAACGATTTTGGGACAATTGTTCCTCGTAGAGTGCGAGTTGGCTCACTATTAAGAAATTTATGATTGATTTTTATTTTTTTAAACTTTAAGAGTTTGTATTATCTTGCCTTTTCTAGCAAAGGAAATGTTTTACATTAGATTTTAAAATTTAAGTACTAGAAAAATGTCTAGAATTTTGTCTTATGTCATTTCATTTTCACCCACAAATTATCAATCCAATAAATTGAATTTCCTCCTTTACTGGAAGTATTTAGGAGGGATGCTCCACAGATTTTTAGGATTAAATTGCATTGTTGCATCCCAACTATCACTTTTTACATAATACACTTTGAACTTTTAATTTTGGTAAAATGCATTCTGGGCTTTGATATCAATGGCAATTGAGGTCCAAATAGCTACTTTTAATTTCTATTTAGTACTCTATTCTACATGTCTAGATTTATTTTTTTATATAAAATAGTAAGGTCTATCATTAAGAAAACTCATGTCTAAATCTTATGACCAAAACCGTTCATTCCTTTCAACACATGTTAGCGATTGGACCTCAATTGATAATTATTTCAAAATTCTAGGTGCATTCTGCCAAAGATTAAATATTTGCATTATGCAAATACAAGTAGTTCATGGTGCTATAGTGCAATTTACTCTATTTTAATGTGGATTGATTTATGCCATAAGGAGAAAAACGCTTGCAATTTCTTCTATTCTATGTTGAAAATAATATTTGTATAGATTAAAATACCTTCAAATTAATTTTAGGGCTTTTTGATTTCCTCTCTTGCTCTTCCCCTCTCTCTTCCTGTTCTCCCTCCGTAGATGATTTCCCTGTCCTTCTCTCTCTCTCACTGGCTCAGGCTCCACTAAATATCTCGACTCTTCTCATCCCTACATGAAATCCACATGATACTATGCCTAAAAAAGTCAATCTCTTCAGTCTTTGGTGGCCCATCTTTAAGTTTAAATCGATTATTTGAGCATTGTTGTAGAGATTCTTGTCAGGGAGGGAGGATACCTTCGTAATGGCATTATGGCTATGACGTTAGGGTGGTGTCTCAAGGTAGTGCATTTGGGTGGGATGATGCAGATTGACATTAGGGTTAAGACATTGGGGTGGTCTCAGGGCAAGGCTATGATTTTGAGGTGGTGTCATGGCAGTGCATTTGGGTGAAGATAGTGCAGATCAAGAGGCAATGTTGCAAGCCAAAGATTGGGGTAGAGGGAAGAAAGTCAAAGAGAGAGAAAGGGGAAGGGAGGGGAACTTTTGTAAAAGAAAGTTTGTGATTTGTTTGAATTTTTTAGTTTTTTACAAATTTTTGTGTATTTCTATGAATATTAGTGGATTTGTGATTTTCAAGAGTTTTAGTGTGAAAATCTAACGAAAAACCAGTGGTTACTGGTTGGTAACCAGGATGAAAATCGACAGATTCTAGTTATCGATCAGTAACCATGTGAATATTGAATACTTGCTATATGTTGAATACTACCTGATAACTTGAGAATGTATTTGATATTTTCAAATATAGTGCAATGATGTGGCTAAAATTGTTTAAAATTATTTTTGGTGGCAATAAATCTATCCAAATTTTAATTCTCTAGCTTCTATGTAACGAGCCCCTAATAAGGTTGGCATAAAAAAATTTTATGAGAATACTATATGGAATGCCCCTTCATGAACACTCTTTATTAAAATACCCTCCTTATTTGTAATTTTCAAAACTACCCTTTTAATTTTAATTTCTTTTTAATTTGATTAATCAAAAGACATTTTTGTTCTAAAATGAATCCTAGCTTATACTCAAATCCCCCCTCTCTCTTTCTCTCTTCACACGATCTACCTCCTTCTCCTCCCCTTCTCTCTGCCTCTGTTCTCTTTCTTTCTCCTTGCCCCCACTCTCTCTCATCTCGTTTCTTCTTCGCCTATCCTTTCACTCTCTCTTCTTCACCTGCATCTTTTGATAGTTAGAGCTCCCTCCTCTTTCGTCTGACCAACGACGTGTAATATCCAAGAAAAATTGATAAGTTTAAGTCTATAGTTAAGACAAGATTTAAACAAAAAGGTTTGCTTAGAAATTTCATATAGATATAAAGTTTTGTAATCAATGTGGAATGTATGTAAATATTTATGAATTATGATGTATTTCATGCAAAAAAAAAAATTATGAGTTACAACTCAAAAATTTGTTAAGTGCTTAGAGAGTAACTTTAATGTCATAAGTATTTTTGTTAAATCCAAACTTTGTGATAAATATTCATGAGGTGAATACTTAAAAAACATTAAGATAAAAGTTAAATGATAAGTAGGTTAAAAGAAAGCCAGAAGTAAAACTGTTGAAAATCTAACGTAACAAATTCTACAACGAAAATACAATTCAAGAGTTGTATTGTATAAAATAATGCAGTATAGGAACTTAATTGAATAAAAGTATGGATAATCATGGAAGAATGTGGAAACTAATGGAAGGTTGTAGAAGGGATACTGACAGTGTAAGAAAATTTTTATATATTATAAACTTAGACTACAAAAAAGTCAAAGAAAAGTTTGACTTTTCTTCTTCAAATGTGTGGAAAATTCTACATTGTTCTTGTTAACTTCATGGCCCTTAGGGAGGGGAAGAGTTCTGATCTTTTTATTAACAAAAAAATCACTACACTTGGCCTATAAATACCCTAACACTTGGTGAAATTTTCTCCACCATTTCTTTCCAAATTCCCCACTTTAAAACCCTAATTCTGCCAATACTTTATCAAGTTCCAACCATAATCAACCTTATAATTAAGTTTCATCACTTTGGAGAAGGTTTCAAGAAGATCTTAAGGTAAAAACCCTAATTTTCATTAAGTATGTTTTATGGAACTTGAAGTTTAAAGAAGGATTTTTTTATTAGCCATGTTTGAGTATTGTTAAAGTGTGTTGTGAATCTATTTTTTTCATGGAGAATAAGCAGTTTATGATTGTTGAAGATGATGCAAGTGTTTTGAAAACTTTTGAATATAATCCCTAAGAAAGGTTATCTTTTGAGTAGCCATACATACCAAGTGTTTGACAAATGTTATGGAATGTGGTATGAAAGGAAAACTATATGATTTGGCTAGTTTATGTTTCATGTGTTTGAAGAGTCAAACAACCAAAAGTAAATGAGTCAAACCACTGCACTCTTTGTTGTAACAAGAAGTACAATAGATTTCATAGATTTGTGTTTTTGAGATGCTTAGAGGCTAAACTAGTTTTGAGTTTAGCATAAGTTTTGCTAGAAACATTAACACAAACAACTTTCATGAAGAAACTTTCAATAAATTCCAAATGAATCAAGTAATAAAACAACCTTTCAAATTAGATATTTTATGAATTAATTTAAAGCATCTTCGAAAGTGTTTGTTTTTGGAAGAATTTAGAGCACAGAAGTTGTTCTCATTGAAACTATTATGGTTGTAAAAAGAAATTCATAATGAATCATACAAATTTTAAGTTCTAAAATTCAACTACAAAACTTTAGAAGTAATTCAATAACAAGCCTTGAACCCTTTTGTATTAACCTAAGGCCTTTAAAGGAAAAATGCTTTACACTATGATAAGTGAAAAACTAATGTAAGGTTCGATAATAGTTTGTCAAAGCTAGAGGCATAAAGTGACTAAAGCATTAGCTAACAATTGAGCATCGCTCTAATAGTACTTAGAGTTGGCTCTCGTCTCATAAAAGGGAACGTTTAGTTGGAACATTAGCATGAGGAGCAAGTAAGTTCTCATCTTACCTATGGCATGAGGTTGTGATTTTTAATGCTTGATGTCAAATGAAAATGTTTGCATTTGATATGACTTTCAAGAAATGATGCATGTATGTGATGTTATTAAGTTAAATATCAAGTCATGACTAAAGCATGTCTAGTAAGATTACATGTTGGCAATCCAAACATGAGAGGATAGATAAAAAAGTGTATATCGGCCTTCTTAATGTAAGGTATTTAGAGTTAAAAGTTTAAGCCTCTAGACCTAAGGAGTGGATTAAGAAGGTATAGATCCCTGCCTGAGAGGAAGATCAAGTTAAGTTAAGTTATGGCCTTATTGTTCGATGGTCATGTTCATATGGTATGTACACTTAGGCCAATAGCAGAAGATAAAGCAAAATAAAATAAAGTTCATATAGAAGCATAAATAGAATCTTGCATTGTAATGATGTTTGAATATGTTTAAAATGTTTTGTGAGATATGTTAGAACTTGTTGGGTGAAAGCTCAATTAATTACCTTATGTTGTAAGGAATCCCCCCTAGAGGCCAGAATAAGAAATGATGAACTTGACGTAGTGCGTGGATAGTATACGAAGATTGGGTTATGGATACCGCTACAACATAATTCTGTTTTTTTTTTTTTGAAAGAAGGTTTTTGTTGTATAAAAACAAGTATGGTTTTTAGTTTAGGTTGTTAACTATGTATTTTGTTATAAAAGCATGACTGGTATTGTAAAATATTTTAATAAGAATTATTATAGTTTTTATTGTAACAAAAGATTTACGTTTTAAAGAAAATTTTTATTTCACATTTTTTGTACAAGTTTACTATATAAGAATGTTTATAAGTAAGTTAAGAAGAGTTTTAGATGATCCAAAAAGCTGGGTCATCACACGATGAAAGTCAAGTAATCTTACAGTCTTGGATCTTCACCAACAAAAGCCATCATTCTCTACCACACCAAACTTGCAGCAACATCAATATATGATCATCTCTTCTTTGTCCTCTTTTAATCTGAGTTCTCCCCCGCTCTCTTTCCTTCGAGATTTTGATCACAGGATCATCATTGCCGATGAGATGCTGACGAGTTGCAACACCATCCAGTCTAATTGCAGAACTTGAACATTTTCATCATTTCGTTTTAATGGTTTTTTTTTGGATGTTTTAATTTTATTTGGAGATTGAATAATTGACTAGAAATTTGGATAAATTTTTGTAGAGCCTTTGTAAGGAGGAGGAGGAAGAGCATTGGTGAAACCAATTTGATCTTTGTGGCGCCGACAAGGAGGAGAAGGTTTAATATCTGCCATCGTTGTCATCAAGTTTGGAGGCTGACGAGTTGGACATGATCATGGTGATGTTTCCTCGATGAGTCTGCATAATCTATAAAGTTACTATCGATGTAGAATGTTTCTCCTCTCTCTATCCACATACATACATAAAGACACACACACATGCATATATGTCAATTGATTATTGATTGCTTTATTGATGTGCTGAATGCGATGCAGACCTTCGTGATGTTAATAAAGATGCCAAAATTGCAAATACTCTTATTTTTGGCTCCATTTCTAAGCAATTCTTTTTCTTTCTTTTTAATTATTTCTACATTAGTTTATGCCTTTTTTTTTTGGCTTCTAATTTATTTCTTTTTATTTTTTCTAGACTAGAGCTTCTATTAAAATCTCTCAATTTGATACATACTTTGGACATGATCATCTTTTAATTAAGAATTACAATGATGGAGACAAGTACGCATGATAAAGAAATAGAGTTCCTGTAGACATCAAAGATTACTATTTCAAAGCCAAAGCAAGCAGAAGGGGTTCTTCCAGTTTCAATTATTACATTGAGCTTGTTATATAAAGATTTTGTTTATTTACTTATTTTTAATCTTGGACTGATTATTGGAATATATTGGACTGAGTTTTCTTGCTGGCATATGATGAGTTTTGGGGAAATTTTGCAAGTACTTAGAACCATGTTATTTGCTTCAATTATTTTTTTTTAATTTGAAAACTGGCAGGTTCCACGACAGAATCTAGTAGGTTGCAAGATGGAATCTGGCTATTTTGACAATTTTTTAGATGGAATTTGGCAAGTTTCGTGTTCGAATGTAACTGGTTTTATGTTGAAAACTAGTGGGTACCAGTGAGTTTTGGTACAAAATTTAAAGGTTTTGGTAATTTTTTAGACTGATGAGTTCCATGTTAGAATGTAGAGGGTTTTGTATTGGAACTTGGCAGGTTACGACAGGTTCTAAGATGGAGCCTAGCGGGTTCTAGGACAAAACCTTATGGGTTCCAATGGGTTCTCTCATGAGGGAATAGAAGGAATGGTAACTTGGACTTTTAATAAATCTCTAATTTCTAATAAAGGGACAGTTTTAATAAGTAGTTTGTTGAGTGCATTTTTAATAAGTTGGGGCATTTGGGGCATATTTTTGTAAATTGCCAAATTTTTATTCATGCTAAAGGTAAACAAGCCCATTCAAATTCTTTTAGCTAGAACACCAAGCCGCAAGTCCTAGAGTTTTTTAAGCATTATACCATGCATTTAATTTTGTGGCATATATGGCAGAGCCTTCTATACGTCTGGGACTAAAGATCCATTCATGCTAAAGGTGAATAGGCCCATTGAAATTCTCTTAGATAGCATACTAAACCACAAGTCACTAGAGTTTTTTGAGAATTATACCATGCATTGTCATAAGCATTCGCTCCTTGTTAGTCATTATCTTAAGTGATTTGAACTTGAGTTGATAATCCCCTAACAAAAATAAAACAAAAGAACTTGAGTAGATGAGGTTGACAAAAATTTAAATGATGATTTGCTTTGAGATGGCAAGATTTTCAGCTAAAATATATTGTTTTAAATAATGATGAAGTTTTTATTTAGAATTAATTATCATTTTTATCTTATGTTGTTGATCCATTAGAATTATTGTTGACTCAGCCTTTGAGTCAACTAAAAACATGTAAAGGGAACTTTTGATTTCATATATTTTTATAGAACATCCACTTAACATATAAAAAATAACAACCTAGTAACAATAGATGCTCATTATCGATCTTCGGCTTATCGAGGTCAGTTTTCAAAGAGCTGGGTGATGCTCATGGGGCTTGGTGACCAAAATGAGGAGCTTTGGGATTCTTTTTCAATGAAGATATATAACTTAAGTGGTAATTCATCTTTAGACGAGGGTGCTAATTCATTTCGAGAATGTTTATTATTTTCTTATTTAAAGGTTGGGAAGTAATTTTACTTCAAGTATTCCTTGTAGAGTGTGAGTTGGATCATAGTTGAGAAATTTTGAATTGATTTTTGTCCATTGGTATTTCTTATTATTTTGCAGTTGCCAGCAAAGAAAAGGTTGTAAATTAGATTGTAGAACCCTTGGTACTAGAATAATGCCAAGATTTTTTCTTTTAAAACTTAAAGGTGAAGGGATTTAAACTCTACACCTTATAGCAGAGTCGGGTATAAATTTACTGTTAAGTTATATCTGCAACCGCATAATGCAAAATTTTGGTCTTAAGTCATTTTGTCATCAAAATTTGAACTCAAAATATCTAAAATCCTCTAAGTGGACCAAAATTCTATTCCATAATAAAGATGAATAAGCCCACTCAAATTCTTTAGCCCACCAAACCACAAGTCACTAGAATTCTTTGATCATTTATTTGGGTGGCCTTGTTTCAAGCTCTTTGCAGGTAAGCCACAAAATTAAGGCTTGGATTGATTTATACTATAAAAAATGCAGAGAATGCTATGCAATATCATTAAAATACCCAATATACTCTTAAGATTCTAGAAAGTATCCAGCATGGTTACCCACCAATATCAAATATCTGCATGGTTGCCAGCTAGTAACCGGTACCTACGTGATTTCACTGTAATCATTTACTGGCATCTGCATGTTTGCCAACTAGTATCTACATAGTCATCGGTCTAACTGGTATCTGCATAATTACTAGCCAATAACCACTAAGACCACTAACACCATGATTTTCTCTACCACCGAAAATCACAAAAATTCACAAAATAGACAAAACCATAAACACAATAATCAAATCAATTACAAAAAAAAAATCATATTTAAGTCACAAAAATCCTTAGAAATCGACAAATAGTGATAGGTCCTACCGTTACAATACTAATGAGATGCAATCGTGCTAGAAGGAAATCAGATTTGCTACAGCATGGCAACAGAATTGGCATGCTTCCATCACAGTTCTAGGAATGGGTGTTGATGTCATGGTAGGAGGAAGATGTTGCAAGCCTTGAATCTTAGGCTACGACAATAGTTGTGGTAGATCTCATCGTTGCAATGCCCTGGAAAATTGATATTGCAGTAAAGGTGCCTAGATAAGTCGATCTTGACAAGAAGAAGGTGGATCTAGCATCGGCATTTGAGCATGGAGAAAGAGTTGAATCTTATTTGGAGTCGGGTGTTGAAACCAAATCTACGGTGGAAGTCGAACAGCGAAAAAGCCAAATCTATCTTGGAGGGAGGTAAATTGGTTGACGGCGTTGCACTTTATGAGTTGCATGATGAAGAAGCCACCCTCTTCCAGACCAATTTGTTGTGGGAAAAGCTCTTTTTGTTGGGTTTAGTGCCCTAAAAACTATGAATTGTACATATTGTTAATAAATAAATAAAGTGACATTTATAATTATTTTGGTTGCTTATATGTATTATGAATACTTTTATAAACATCAAGAAAATTCTATGATTATTTATGTGACTATAAATTTAGCATATAAGTGTTATATGCTTAGAGATAAAATTTATAGATAATAATTTAAATAGTCTGTAATAATTAATTAAAGTTTGAGATCTTTAATTAAATACTGCAAGTATAGTCCAATCTCATTTAGAATGAAATAGTCTTACCCAGACTATTAATGTAGAGACATTGGATTAGAGGTACTTTATATAATGAGATTATATAGGACTGGACCAGATAAATAACGGGTCTCTAATAATCACCCGTTACAAATAGAGTATTCAAATTTATCACTATGATGATCATATATTTGACAGTCTTAATCCTGAGTATTTATTAGACTCCTATTCATGACATTATGTTTTTTGACTTGCATGGTAAGATTTGTCTAAGCAAAGATTATAACTTAGTATCTTAGAAACATAACATAATAAATGGTTGGAAATAATATTATACAGATATGGAATCTATTCCTTCCTTATGGAAGTTAGAAAAATAGTTCTCTTGAGTGATAATTCGAGGTTTGAACAGTAGAGTGCTCATTCATAATAAGATTATGAATTAACTGTTCATTAGAGAATAATTGAAACTCAAGGATAAAGATATAATAAAATAGGTAAACGAAAATTGAACCTAGCACTTATTATGAACTATTTATAAAAGACTGACTTATATGTGATGTTTATATGAATGGACTACTGGTTAATTTTCTTTGAGTAATTTTACTACAATCTTAAGAGTTCAGTTTTAGATTTTTAGGGGAGTGACACTAAAACTAATAAATTTGACATATTAATTAAATAGTGTGATTAATTGTCAAATTTATTCGAGCTTAGGTTATAAGTCCATAGGTCCCCAATGCCACCTCTGTAATACTATATTGGATGTAATGCATAGAATGAATTATACATATTTAGTTTGGAATTATTAAATTTTGAACTAATTATTTTACACTTGAATTATTAATGTGACATAGAAAAATTTTTTGTGTGACACATAATATAATGTGATAAATGTTGCCACAATTTAACTGAGCATTAGTTAATTTATTAATTGATTATATTAAGCTAATGAGATTAGTTAAATATGGTTTTTAAATTAATTAATTAATAATATTTGAATAATAAGATTTTTTAAATATAATTTTAACTTTCTGTGTGACACATGTGTGGTAGGACCATCTTTGTCTTTTCCTATTTGAACACAAAATTAAATAATTAATTGATTAATTTAAAAATGTAATTTTAAATAAGTATATATTTTTTTGAATTTAGAAATATATATATATGGTTTTGAACCAAATCTTATATATATATATAAGATTTTATTATATATTTATATATATATATATTAAAAGAACGTAAACGTTATTTACGTTTAAAAAAAACAAAAAAAAATAGAAACGTTTATGTTTACGTAAACGTACGCACACAAACATATATATTTATATATTAATAAGAATCGTGATTCAGTTTTAATAATAAAAAAAGGGATAAGAATCATGTAGAATATCCCTTCCCCATATATCTGATATGGTGATTATTTTAAATTTAAATTTAATTAAAAAATAACTAATTGCTTATATATAAAAAGGTAGAGATAACAACTATCTCTAGAGATTTATCATTCGTGTAACTTTTGTAGAATACTTAGAGAGAAAAACTAAGAGTTTTTCTCTGAAAAAAAAAAGTCTGTTATCTCATGTGTTGAGTATGTAGCAGATTTAAAAAAGTGTGAGGTTAATTCATTCTTATAGTTTGACACCCACTCGTCTTTTCATTAGTGTGGAGGCATGGCTTAGAAGATTGTGGTGTCAAAGAGGAAAGTTAGGATACCCTGATAATTTTCAAAAAGGTTAGTAAAATTCTCAACGTTTCTATTATTCCTTCTATTGTGAATTTATATTTAATTCCAACAAATGGTATCAGAGCTTGTTATAGCATATATATTTTTAATTAACATGATTTTATTTGGATAATATCATGTTCTTGATGCATGTTTGTGGGCACTTTGTATTTTTGTAATTTTTGTTCATGTGATGAAAGGTTATTTTATGAATGGATTTTTAGTCCTTAATTATATGGTCATTTTAGATTGATAATTTTATTCTTAGTTTGATTAAATCAAATCTATGTAAGCCCATAAAGGGGCATAGGCTTTTTGTAATTTATTATTATTATTATTTTTTCTTTTCTTCCCTTCACCTATTGCACGTGTGCTTAATGTTGCCTTCATCAAATGCATCTGATAAATTGCCTTCATTAAATGCACCTAATATACTTAAAAAAAAAAAAAAAAGGAAAGGCAACCCATCATACAACAACCATTTTTTTTATTATATATATATATATATATATATGTTTATATATTATGCACTTCACCAGTACATGGAAAACTGCTTCTCCATCAAGTGCAGCAACAATTTTTCTTTTTCCTTTGTAATCGTGCAAAGAACACATCAGCCACATACATGAATTTTTTACTCATCATTATCATGCAAAGAACAAGCCTCCCACATAGAAGCGTGAAAAATGAAGACTACAAAATTAGAGCAAGGAATTATGTATTACAAGAAGAACTTTGTAATTTTTTTTCTCTTTTATTTTATTGGTTGTAATTTTAATTATTCGAAAGGACCAGGTCAAAAAACTATTGTTTATTTTCATGGTTTGTTTTCATGTGATAAGTGTAATAATATGTTCATGCATTATAACATGTCATCTAGGAAAGTGCCCACTTATAGTTATTATAACATGACATGCATATACTTGCATATTATTTTTTTATAAATTTTTTTATAAAATTATTTAATATGTGTTAGAATTAATTTAATGAGATTAAATTAATTGGGTTGGTTTTATAGAATTTTACTTTATTTTATTAATCAACCAAATAATGTGATTTTAGTTTTAATTGTTAAAACTTAGTAAAATTCACATTAATTCTAAGTTATGGAATTTTAAATTATTTAATGTTAGGCAGATTAGGCAATTCATAATAAATTTAGATTTTTAGAAAATTTGATAATTTATTTAAGTGTAAATAGGATGGGATTCTATTAACACACAATATAACCTAGTAATTAAAAATGTTTTTATTTACTAGAATTATGAAACATTTGATGTTTTATATGATAAAACACATCTCTTTAAAATAATGAATAGGAGAAGGTAATATGACAATATAACCTACAGTCTCCACTATTAGCACAACACTGTGAGATTTAGGTGGTGCCTCGCGACGCTTTGATTTCGTCCTCCCTACAGAAGGTTTCCATTTAAATCAATAACAAGGTTGGCTTCTAAGAGATAAGATTTTACAATGTATTTTAAAATTGACTTACTCTATGGCGGCAATTTTGAGTTAAGTTGTTAAAATCTAAAATAGTGAGCTACACTTATAAAGATATAATTAAATTGTTAATTATATCTTGACCAAAATAAACGGTTATTAATAAATATAGAAAATATGAGATATTGTTTATATATTTATTAATTGAGAATGTCTCAATTCAATTCATATATAATTTGACCTACCTTATGGCGGCACTTTATTTATTAAAATTGAATAATCGTGGAATTAGTAAAATATTTTTTTTGGTGTTTTTCCATATGCATCATGCATCATGTTTACTATTCCAAAACATATATTTATGATGTTTTTGCAACCATTTAGTTTATGTTATTTTATTTATTTATTACAGCAACAATGTCTAATCTAATCATCGTTATTCTCTCAAATGAAAAATTAACCGAAGATCATTTTGTCAAGTGGAAGAGTAATATAAATATTGTACTAATCTGCAAAAATTACAAGTTTTCTTGATAGAGGAATGTTCTCCATCGTCTACTGCCAATGCCCCTCGTAATATACGAAAAGCATATGATCGTTGGATCGAGGCATACAACAAGGCTAGCTGTTTCATTTTGGCTAGCCTGTCTGACGTGCTTAGGATAAAGCACAAAAGCATGGAAACTACTTATGAGATAATAAAATCTCTACAAGACATGTTTGCAAACCTTCTGAAAAGGCATGCCATGAAGCCGTTAAGGCTGTAAAGAATGCCAAAATAAAGGTAGGGATTTCGGTCAGAGAACATGTTCTTAGCATGGTTAACTACCTCCATGAGTCTGTGGTAAACAGGGCGATGATAGATGAAGCCATACAGGTGGGGATGATTTTGAAAACCCTCTCCTCTACGTTCCTTCAATTCAAAAGCAACTATTTCATGAAAAGCTAAAATATAACATGATTGAGTTGCTTAATGAACTAAAAACCTTCGAGTCTATTTTGCAAGAAAAGACTAAAAAATCTGAGGCAAATGTCGCAGAAGCTTAACCCTCCTCTTCTACTCGAAAGAATAGGAAGAGGAAGAGAATTGAGGAACTGGTAAGTCTAAGAATGGAGGGCACACTAAGTTGAACAAAAGCAACAACAAAAAGAGCTCAAAGCAAAAGAAGCCCAAAGGAAAATGTTTCCACTACGGCATAGTTGGGCACTAGAAGAGAAATTGCAAGAAGTATCTTCAGGAGCTCAAAGAAAAGAAGAACAATGGCAAATCAGATTTACTAGTTTTAGAAGCGTGTTTAGTTGAAGATGATACTTCACCTTGGATGATTGATTAAAGGCAACTAACCATGTTTGTTCTTCTTTGTAGATGCTTAGTTCTTGAAGGGAGCTTGCCGATAGGGAACAAACGATAAGAGTGGGAACAAGAGAGGTTGTTTAGGCAAGAGCAGTGGGAATCGTTAAACTTTATTTTAGAAATAAGTTTTTAATTTTGGACAATTTTTATTACATTCCTAGTTTTCATAGAAATTTGATTTTTGTTTTCATGTTGTTTGAACAAATGTTTAATGTTTCTTTTAATAATAATTATGTTAATATTTTTGGAAATGGTTTGGATATTCATTCTGCGCATCTAGAAAATGGGCTTTACACTTTTAGGCCCAACGAAAAATCACTGCTCAATACCAAAATGTTCAAAGTTGAACAACCAAAACCTAAGAAGCAAAAGGTTTCTTTTGATGATGAAACATACCTGTGGCACCTTAGCTTAGGTCATGTTAACCTCAACAGAATTAACAGACTGATAAAGGATAGTCCTTTAAGAGAACTAAAACTTAGTTCTCTACTAGTTTGTAAATCTTGTCTTGAAGGTAAAATGACTAAAAGGCCTTTCTCTGCAAAAGGTGAAAAGGCCAAGGAACCACTTAAGATAATACATTTAGACGTCTACGGTCCATTGAATGTACAAGCAAGTGGTGGTTACCAATATTTCATCACATTTATTGATGATTATTTGAGGTATAGATACATGTACCTAATGCAAAAGAAATCTGAGACTTTTGGAAAGTTTAAAGAATTCCAAGCGAAATCTGAAAAGCAATTAGGAAAATCGATGAAGACTCTTCGATTTGAGTAAGGAGGGGAATACCTTGATAGTAAATTTAAGGACTATATTATAGAACATGGTATTTTATCACAACTCGTCGCACCTAAAACACCACAACAAAATGGTGTTGTAGAGAGAAGAAATTGGACATTGGTTGATATGGTGAGATCCATGCTCAACTACTCATCATGACCCACTTCATTTTGGGGATATGTGCTACAAACTTCAATATATCTTCTAAACATAGTTCCATCTAAGTCTAATCCAAAAACACCTTTAGAGTTATGGAATGGTCGTAAACCTAGTATGTGACGTATCCGTATATGGGGGTGTCCAGCACATGTGTTGAAAGGAAAGACTAGAAAGCTGGAACCACATTCTGAAGTATCCTTTTTTGTAGGATACCCAAAGGGAATGAAGGGAGGTTTGTTTTATAGTTCACAAGAAACGAAGGAATTTGTACCGACAAATGCCACTTTTCTTGAGAATGATCATATGACAAACTATAAACCTCGTAACAAAGTTGTACTTGAAGAGTTACTTTATGATCAGATCAAACAGCAACCAACAACTGTTGTCAAAAAACAAAATGAGAAGACCACATCTCCATATCAGAATGTCATACCACCTCGATGTAGTGGGAAGGTTATGAGACAACCTACTCACTGCAGAGAAATCAGAGAAGTACATGTTGCTATCTTTGATAATGGTAAGGATGATCCATTGACATATCATCATGCAATGGAAGATTCTGAAAAGGAGAAATGGCTAGAAGCTATGAACCTTGAAATGGAGTCCATGTACTCTAATTCAGTCTGGGAACTTATAGATCTACCTGAAGGGAACCCATAGTGTGCAAATAGAATTACAAGAAGAAAAGAGGAGTGGATGGGAAAGTTAAGATTTTCAAAGCTAGGCTTGTGGTAAAGGGTTATACCTAAAAGGAGGGAGTTGACTATAAAGAAACTTTCTCGCCCATAGCTATGCTTAAATCCATTTGGATTCTTTTATCCATTGTTGCATGTCTCGATATGTCAAGACTGCCTTTTTGAATGGCTATCTTGAGGAAAGCATCTATATGGTGCAACCATGAGTGTTTGTAGTCAAAGATCAAGAGCAAAAAGTTTGCAAGTTGTAGAGGTCCATCTATAGACTCAAGCAAGCTTCAAGATCTTGGAACTTAAGATTTGATGAGGCGATCAAATCTAATAGTTTCGATCAAAATATTGATGAACCTTGTGTATACAAGTACATTAAAGATAAGAAGGTGGTCTTCTTAGTTCTTTGTGTAGATGATATCCTACTCATTGGAAATAATGTTGGCGTATTATCTAATGTAAAGAAATGACTCGCCAACCAAATCCAAATGAAAGCTTTGGGGGAGGCAAGTTATGTTCTTAGAATCCAACTTATAAGAGATCGCAAGAACAAATTGTTGGCACTGTCTTAGGCATCGTACATCGATAAGGTGCTTATCAAAATTTCGATGCAAAACTCCAAGAAAGGTGATTTACCTACACATCATTGAGTTTATCTTTCAAAAGAGCAATGTCTTAAGACACCTCAAGAGGAAGACAACATGAGACGGATACCCTATGCATCTGCAGTGGGAAGTTAGTATGCCATGTTATGTACAAGGCTTGACATTTGCTATGCGGTGGGTATAGTCAATCGATATCAGTCCAACCTAGGATTAGATCATTGGGTGGCGATTAAGCACATTCTCAAGTATCTTAGGAGAACAAGAAAGTATATGCTAGTATATTCTAGTGTGAATTTGATTTCCACTGGATACATTGATTCTGATTTTTAATCAAACAATGACACACATAAATCTATGTCTACATCAGTGTTTACTTTTGGTGGTGGAGCCATAGTTTGGAGAAGTATTAAACAATCATATATTGCTAATTCGACTATGGAAGCCAAATATGTGGTTGCTTGTGAAGCAGCTAAAGAAGCTATTTAGCTCCTGAGTTCTTAAATGATCTAGAAGGCATTCCAGGCATGGATAAACCACTCACACTATATTTTGATAACGTGGTGCAGTGGAAAATTAAAAAGAACCCAGAAGCCACAAAAAAGGAAAACATATAAAGTGGAAATATCATTTGATTAGAGAAATAGTACATCAAGGCGATGAGAAAGTTATGAAGATAATGTTGGATAAAAGCATTGCTAACCCATTTACCAAGACATTACCTGCAAAGAGCTTCGAGAGACACTTAGAAGGATTAGGTCATAGAGACATGTCTTACCTCTTTTAGGGCAAGTGGTAGATTGTTGAGTTTGATGCCCTAATAGCTATGACATTGTACATATTATTAATAAATAATGTGACATTTATAATTATTTTGGTTGCTTATATGTATTATGAATACTTTTAGAAATATCAAAAAATTCCATGATTATTTATGTGACTATAAATTTAGCATCTAAGTGTTATATGGTTAGGGATAAAATTTATAGATAACAATCTAAATAGTCCATAATAATTAATTAAAGTTTGAGATCTTTAATTAAATATTACAAGTATGGTCCAATCTCATTTAGAGTGAAATAGTCTTATCTGGGCTATTAATGTTGAGACATTGGATTGGAGGCACTTTATATAATGAAATTATATAGGACTGGACCAGATAAATTATGGATCTCTAATAATCATCTATTACAAATAGAGTATTCAAATTTATCACCATGATGATCATATATTTGACAGCCTTAATCCTTAGTATTTATTAGACTCCTGTTTACGACATTATATTTTTTGGCTTGTATGGTAAGATTTGTCTAAGAACAGATCATAAGTTAGCATCTTAGAAGCATAATGTAATAAATGGCTAGGAATAATGTTATACAGATATGGAATCCATTCTTTTCTTATGGAAGTTAGAAAAATAATTCTCTTGAGTGATAATTCGAGGTTTGAATAATAGAGCGCTCGTTCATAATAAGATTATGAATTAACTGTTCATTAGAGAATTATTGGAACTCAAGGATAAAGATATAATAAAAGAGATAAACAAAAATTGAACCTAGCTCTTATTATGAACTATTTATAGAGGTCTAACTTATATGTAATGATTATATAAATGGACTACTCGTTAATTTTCTTTGAGTAATTTTACTATAATCTTAAGTGTTTAGTTTTAGGTTTTTAGTAGAGTGACACTAAAACTAATAAATTTGGCACATTAATTAAAGAGTTTGATTAATTGTCAAATTTATTAGAGCTTGGGTCATAGGTCCATAGGTCTCCAATGCCACCTCTGTAACACTATATTGGATTAATACATAGAATGAATTATACATATTTAGTTTGGAATTATTGAATTCTGAATTAATTATTTCACACTTGAATTATTAATGTGACATAGAAAAATGTTCTGTGTGACACATAATGTAATTGATAAATGGTGTCACAATTTAACAAAGCATTAGTTAATTTATTAATTGATTATATTTAACTAACGAGATTAGTTAAATATGGTTTTTAAATTAATTAATTAATAATATTTAAATAATAAGATTTTTTTAATATAATTTTAATTTTGTGTGTGACACATGTGTGGTAGGACCACCTTTTTGTCTTTTCCTATTTGGACAAAAATTAAATAATTAATTGATTAATTTAGAAATCTAATTTTAAATAAATATGATTTATTTTGAATTTAGATATATATATGTTGATGCTTATCAAGGTCCGGCGTCGAATGAACACCGCGTGCGGCGCCGCACGATACTCAACTCTTCCTTATTTGTCTCTGCCTGACCGAGTAGACCTGCAACAAGAGAAGGGACGCTTCGGAGGCAAGAAAAGGTCAGTCAACAGATAAGGGCTCTCCAATGCTCACGGCAAGGGTTGCTCGGCAGAGGTCGGGAACTTCTTAGGTGGGAAGGAGCTTGCTTGCCAAAATGCAATAAATGCATCCTATTTGTAGGTTACTACTTGGACCAGGTGTTAGGTGGGTTTTGTCCATATTTTGAGTGCCACATCAAGCCGTGTCAGGAGGCAAAAGACAAGTGTCATGTCCCTCCACCGATGGATTGGCCCCCATTAGACGGTGAGTTGCTTGCCATCTGTTGGCTTGTGATGGCAAGTAGCAGTCCACTTTAGAGTGAGAATAGTCCAACCTAAGCTAGTACTCAGTTCGAGGAAGTAGCCTACTAAGGTGCGACACTGCTAGCCCTGAGAAGCACCTCGAACATGATGTCCAGGGTCTTGAGGTCAGCCGTAAGCTCCTTATAACTCTGCCGAGCTGTTTGGCCGACCACCTAGAGTTTGGCTTCTTGACGATGGCACCAAGCTTACCCTTAACAGTAGCTCCCCAGTTCACTTGGTCGGTGTCCGACCGGGTGGACTATGCCGAGTCGACGAGGTCGAGTCAGAATAGAAGATAAAGAGGCGTCCCAAGGTAGTGCAAAACAAAAGGTCACGTGAAGGAACCTTGAGACACGTGTCACTCTACAAGCAACTACACATCCTAACAGGCGTAACCATTGCGTCCCTTCATTTTCTACCCCCGGGTTTCCCGTCTAAGATGGCTATAAATAGGCCCCTTCTTTCCATCATTTTCACACGATTAAGGCCACATTTCACAACCACTAAGTTTTTAGTTACCGAGCTATAGTTACTAGCCTAAAGAATTTAAGTTTCCAAGCTTTCGCAGCCCGATCAGGTAATTTCCCAAGAAGCGTAGGAAAATGAATGACTTGTCAGATTCTCAGAACGTCCCTGAGCAGGATGGAGCTGATCGGTTGGATGAAATATTAAGGGTCGACTCCTATTCCATCCCTGAGCAGGAATTCCTTAACCTGTTGGATGGGGAGCGCCCAGTGAGGCCGTGCAGGGGCAAGAACCCATACATCGAGGTGGCCACTGCTAGCACCTCTTGAGTTATCACCCAAAAGCAGAGTTGAGTTGGAGGCACTAGCCGACGTACCAAGCACCTCTAGTTGAGACTCTAGGGCTCTTGTCCAGGTCATGGGTAGGATAACTATCGACATCTTTGACGAGGAGTGGGGGGCCGAGGAGGTAGAGGAGGCTGAGCAGGTCACCAAAATAAAAGAGGACGAAAGGGTCTGAGTCACTTGGGTTCGAGGAGTGACAGCCTATCCAATCAACTGGCCAGGGAAGACGTCGGCAACAGCCTACACAAACTCCATGACGGAGTCTCAACTTGAGGATTTGTGCGCTGAGTTTGAGATCCCAGACGATGTCATTCTAATCGTGCCTGAGGAGAACAATTCACCCTTGACTTTGCCAGAGGGTTGTATCACATTATATGTAGAGGTTTTTCAAGCTGGGCTGCGCCTGCCGTTTCATCCTTTTCTCCACCGGCACTAGATGATCTAAATGTGTGCCTGGCTCAGCTTAACCCGAACAACTACAGGTCATTGATCGGGATGTACATGTTATGGAGGTACTATCGGGCTACAAAGATGCTGTGGGAGGCATCCAAACAAGTATACAAGACGAAGAAGCTTCCCTAACAGTCCGACTGGTACTATGTCACCAGCTTTAGGAAGGACTTTATCTTGGGTAACCCCGACTCAGACAAACTCTAGAAATATGAGTAGTTTTATGTCAGGGGTAATTATTTAGCCTAAGCCGATGAGGCCGTCCTTGATGAACAGTGTGTTCCGACAACCTTTGTGTAGGGGCACATATGGAGTAAGAGACTATAGATGTCGAGCCACTTAGTTAGGGTGGTCAAAGGCCTGTTTGAAAAGCTAGAGGCCACGAGGCAGCAGTCGTTTTTGCTTGGAAAGGAGATCCTCTCCCTTTACGGCTGGTTCAGGGAACCTAGTAGAATCAATCCCCCATCCAACAGCCAACCTGCCCGATCAACCAGGTAGGTGATAGTCGCAAGGCTGAGCACCGTAGACATCCCAAGGCCATGTACTTCTTGATCTGGGTGGCCGACGAGGGAGCCATCATCATCTAGCTCCGAGGACTCGTCCAGTGGCTCCTTCGATGTAGGGCCACCCATAGAGGACGAGGATCTCGAGGACGTGGTTTGGCACTCATACCTATGTCACTAGCTCCAGATCGAAGGTCAGCCCCTAGGTTTTTTTTTTAACATACCAACCTTGTTTTGACTTGGGAGGATTTTGACTGTAGAAATGTCTTCACGGTCGAGCACCGCAGAAAAAAGTCGTGCTCTCATGGAGAGCCTCTACAAGAAGAAGGGCATGGTTGTGGTGATTGAGAAAAAGTGTAAGAGGACTCCAAGAATGAAACTTCTTCTACAGCCCGAACAACCATCCACATCAGTCCAAGAGCAACCACCCCAGCCGATAAGGACCAGGGCTTCATCGAGTGAGACACCTCCTACCCCAGCCGATAAGGACCACCGGACAGCTTGATCACCTCAAGGATGCGGTCCCGTAGGAGGACTTATTGGTGAACCTCCAATGAAAGGATTTCTAGGGCTTGTCCGAAGCTGCCTTCTGTTCTGCCGCCAAGGTGAGTGCTTACTCCACCCTAAGCTTCCTTTCTTTTCCTATTCTTTTTGTCGCACACTGATAGTCTGTTTTCCTTAGACATACGCCTTCGTGCACATGGCCTATGCAGTCGGGTTGAAGGAATTCAACCTAGAGAAGGAAAGACACAAGAAGACCTTCCTTAGGAAGAGGGAAGTCGAGAAGGAGCTTGGTGAGAAAATCACAGAGCTGAATCAAATCAAAGAATCTCTTTCTTAGGCTGAGGAAGCATTGAGGAAGGCAAAGGAAGAAGCCAACCAGGCCAAGGCAAAGGCGAAGGAGGCGAGGAGAGCAGCCAAACAGGCCAAGGACAAGGCCACTTTGCTCAGGGGCCAGTTGGAGGCCTCTCAGGCAGAGAACAGGCATTTCTTGCTCAAGTCATGGAGGAATTCAAGGCATCCCCAGAGTACACCGACTACTACTACTTCGACATGGCAGACCTCCGAGACTATCTAATCTGGAAGCATCTTGAGGCTGAGGGCTTCGATTGGTCACTTATAGTCGAGCTAGAGCAGAGCACAGCTCAACAGCTAGAGTAGGAGGAAGAGGTCGTCAAAGTGGACGATGAGGATGGCAGGGACAAGTAAGGCACAGACGACAGCGAAGACGATGCTAAGGATGGGGATCAGGCTTAGATTTTATTTCTTTTTTGGTTTAATTTTGTGTATCTGGGCTTAGGACGTGCTCGATTAACTGTACCTCCCCACCACTATCTTCTAATGAATTTTCTTTTCAAGTTCATCGCTTCTTAGATTCTTATATGTTTCATATTTAATATTTTCTAAGTGCGATTGTTCTCGAGTAGATGTTTTCATACTTTTGGGTGAGGAGTTTCTTGGGAACATAGTTTAGCCTTCGTTTCTCCAAGTTTACATTATCCTCAACCTCAAAATTGAATTGGGAATTCGTTCCATGTTAGATGCTCCTTAGGAGGGGCATCTCTAGACCATAGTTTTTCAAACTCCCTTTTTCATTCCTGTTGTTGCCAAGTTTAATGTCTCGATGGTTATCGAGTTAATCCGAGCAGGGAACCCCCATTTCTTGGTCTGGTAGAGCACAACAGCGTGTGATAACCTGTTACCCTATCGTCCCCTAGACTTGTTTAAGTTTATGGAAACTTGTACAAGTCTATTGGTGGTCAGGCAATTGTTATGCTAGAGTGACTCTTTCCGGGTAGTCCATATAGCAACAGACTAATGGTTGACTGAATGCTGATCAGCCCCTTAGTCTAGTTAATTAGGATGGCTCTCCCTCTTCGGGAGTTGTAGCCTGGTCCTCCAGGCTAGAGGTACAGTATCCCTTTTCAAGATTTGTCTATTCCTTAAACACTTATTGCTCGATAGAATAGTGTAGGAATTTACATTTCATTGATATTTTATATTTACATTCTAGTCCTATTCAACAGGCCTAGTTACAAAAAGAATATGGTTAGAGGTCAAAAAAGGTTTTTGGCATCATTTAACAAAAGAATCTCTTGAGAAACTTGGCATTCCAAGGTTGACCGAGCAAGTTTCCCTCCATATCAGATAGTCGGTAGGTGCTTGGCTGGATAATTCAAACGACCCTGTACAGCCCATCCCATTTTAGACCAAAAGACCCCACCTTGGGCTGCAGAACTGTGACCTTTTTGAGTACCAAATCTCTGACCTTAAAGCTTCTCGATTGTACCTGCTTGTTGTAATATCGAGCCACAACTTGATTCCAAACTGCATTATGGATTGCTTCCTGGTTACTCTTTTCCTCGAGCAAGTCAAGCTCAGACATCATGACCTCGACATTTTAGATTTCATCATAATACTCAACCCCGAAACTAAGCAATCCCACCTCTGCTAGGATGACTGCCTCTGCTCCGTACACGAGTGAGAATGGAGTCTCCCCGATAGCTGTCTGGGCAGTTGTTTGGTAAGCCTAGAGTACTTTTGGGAGCTCATCAATCCATGCTCCCTTGAGGCCTTCGAGCTTCTTCTTCAAGTTATCCTTGATTGTTTTGTTGACTGCTTCTACCTGCCTGTTGCTCTATGGGTAGCTCGGAGAGAAGAAGACTTTCTTGATGCTGAGCTGCTTGCATAGGTAGAGGAGACTTGAGGACTTGAATTGCTTAGCATTGTCAATGACAATGGTGTGTGGGATTCCAAACTAACAAATGATGTTTTTCCACACAAAGTTGGTACATTTTGCCTCAGTCATGTTGGTGCACAGCTCTACTTTGACCCATTTGGTGAGATAATCAATGGCTACGATGTAGTACTTAAATTGAGATCAGGATTGAGGAAGGGGCCTAATCAGATCAATGGCCCATTTGGCATATGGCCACATCGACGTTACTAAAGTGAGCGGCTCGGCGTGGTGTTCAGGCACCCTTGCGGATTGCTGACATTTGAGACATTTTCACATGTTGTCATTGCAATCCTGCCCATGGTCAGCTAGTAGTAGACCTGCTAGAGACATTTTTGGGCCAAGGATTGCCCCTTAGAATGGTTACCACATAGGCCTTTGTGGATCTCCTTCATCAAAGATTCAGCCTCCTTGGGCCCAACGCACTTCAAACATGGCATGGTGTAGCCTCATCGATATAATTTTTCGTCGATCATCGAATACTGGGCCAAGCTATTGTGAATCTGACATGCCTCTTCTCAGTCGCCGGGCAATTTGGCAGTGGTCAAGTATCGAATGATCGAATCCATCCATGTGGCTATGTGTTCTTGTGTCACACTAGCTATTTCCTTGTTTATGCATGGCTCGGCTAACCTTTCAATGGGGACCGAGGCTAGATCACTTTCACCAAGACCCGAGGCGAGCCAAGGACGTGCATCTGCCTTTGAGTTTTTTGATCTAGGGATCTGCTTGAACAAGTAAGACTTGAACTGCCTAAGTAACATCTTGACCTCTTGTAAATATGCCGCCATTGACTCTATTCGGGCTTGAAATACTCCAATGACTTGCTGGACAACAAGCATTGAGTCACTATGGATGACAATGCAATATACCCCAAGATCTCTAGCAATTCAGAGTCTGGCCAGGAGTGCTTCATATTCAGCCTTGTTGTTCGAGGCCTTGAAGTCAAATCAGAGTGTGTAGATTACTTTGTAACCGTCTAGGCTTGTCAACACCAACCCGTCGCTTGAACCTTCCACACAGGAAGACCCATCGATAAAAAGCTTCCATTCTAGTTCCAACATGGTGCAATCCTCACGACAACTAGGGGTGTCTTGTACTTCCACGGGCTCTTTCTCAGCCAACGATGTGCCTTGCGTGGTATTGGTGAACTCGGTGATGAAATCTACGAGGGCCTGAGCTTTGATGGCTATCCTCGGTATAAAGTGGACATCATATTGGCCAAGTTTAACAGACCATTTGGCTATCCTTTCAGATATCTCTGGGCTCTGAAGAACTTGTTGGAGGGGAAACTTGGTTGGGACTTGTATAGTGTGGCCTTGAAAGTAGGGCCACAGCTTCCAATCAAAAGTGACCAACACAAATGCCAACTTTTCAAGTGGGTGGTACCACTCCTCGGCACCTTAGAACGCATGGCTTGTACAGTATACGGGCTTTTGGACTACGTCTTCTTCTCAGAATAGAACTAAGCTTATGGCCTTCTCGGATACGGCAAGATAGGCAGTTAATATTTCTCCAAGCAAAGGTTTGGACAGGAGCAGAGGTGTGGCTAAATACCTTTTCAAATTTTGGAAGGCTTCTTCACATTCCCTACTCGGCTCAAACCTCCCCTTAAGTGCCTTAAAAAATGGATAGCACTTGTCAATAGCCTGGGAGACAAATCTAGAGAGAGCCACAATTATGCCGATGAGTTTCTACACCTCCTTTACAGTCCGAGGTGCATGCATATCTATAACTGCTTAGGCTTTAGCTGAGTTAACCTCTATGCCTCGTTGGTTGACCAAAAATCTGAGAAATTTTCCCACGTTAACCCCAAATGCACATTATGTTGAGTTAAGTTTCATCCCATATTCACGGAGGATGTCGAAGCTTGCTCAAAGATCGGCCATGTGGTCCTCTGCTCGGATAGATTTTACTAGCATGTCGTCCACATAGACTTTCAATATTTTTCCAATCAGCCAGGTAAACATCTTATTGACTAGGAGCTTGTAGGTTATCCCAGTGTTCTTTAGCCCGAAGGGCATTACCACGTAGTAATAGAGCCCTTGGTCGATAACAAAAGCCATCTTTACTTAATCCTCCTTGGCCATTTTTATCTGGTTATATCTAGAATAAGCATCCATGAAGCTGAGTAGCTCGTGGCCGGTCGTAGCGTCGATGAGCTAATCTATCCTAAGAAATGAAAAGCAGTCCTTTAGGCGGGCCTTATTCATGTCGGTGTAGTCTATACAAACTCACCATTTCCCGTTTGCCTTCTTGACTAGAACAACGTTAGCTAACCACTCTGGATATTTAACTCTCGGATAAATCCTGCTTCCAAGAGCTTTTGGACCTCCTCATTGATAGCAGCATATCTTTCTGGATTGAAAGCCCTTCTCTTTTGTATCACCAGTTTATAATCGAGTCAGACATTGAGCTGGTGACAGATTATACTTGGATCGATGCCAGGCATGTCTTTGTGAGACCACGCGAATATCTCCCGATACTTGGTAAGGAGCCCCTCGAGGTAGGCCTAGATCTCATGTTGTAGCTAGGATCCGAGTTAGATTGTGCGCTCAGGATGTATAAGGTCTAGGCTGAACAACACCAAGTCTTCAACCAGGGTGACTCTCACCTCTTCCTCTAGAAATCGGGGGTCAAGATCAGAGAGCATCTTAGGTACAGGGTCGGCAGGAAAATCTATCTTGTCGATCATGCGGACGATTGAGATGTTTAATTGCTGAGTTGACGCTACACAAACGGCATTAGCATAACAAGTTTGGGAGTCTTTTTGCGACGACCGAATTACTCCAATCCCATCCTCTGTTGGGAATTTCATTGCCAGGTGATATGTGGAGACTATAGCCTTTAGTGCATTCAATGTTGGGTGATCGATGATTATATTATACTGGGAGGGTCGATCGACGACCAAGAAGTCAACGACATGTGTCACTTGAGCAGCACCTCTTTGAAGGTCACAGGCAAGCCGACCATCCTGACTGCTCAGACGCATTCACCCGTGAAGCCATAAAGTAGGGTCTGGACCGAGACTACAGTAGCATTGCTGATCTTTATTTTGTCAAAGGCTTGTTTGAATAGGATATCAACCAAGCTACCATTGTCAATCATCACTCGCTGCACTATATTGTTGGCGATGTACAGCTCGCGCACGACAGCTTCATTGTGCGGATGGATAAATTAATCCGCTTCCTCCTCTATAAACATGATCGAGGTGTCTTGCTGGTGATAAATCTTGTTCATATGCTCAGACATGTTGATGAACTCACCTTGTTCGATCAGCCGAGCTTCTCGGATGTATGCCCGCTGCCCACTCGACGTGTCCCCAGTAACAAGCCCTCCGAAAATCGTGTGAACAATGTTTGGGGGTTTCAAGGTGTTCTCACAATTGTTGCATGAGTAGTTTGACATGTCTCAGCCTAGCAGATCGTTCTTGCCAGCTACAGAGCTCGGAGTCAAGACTCGCTCAACAGATTCCCTCAAGTGTCCCTCTCGGACTAGTTTTTCAATTTGGCCCTTCTGTTGGATACATTCATAGGTATTGTGTCCCACGTCCTTGTGGAACTCACAATATCTGGTTTGATCTTGCTTTACCTTGCTGCCCTAGAGCTTAGGTGTGGTACCAACAGGTTTCTTCTACTCACCTGGGCGAGCACTTCGTGAATGCTTGCTACCAAGGGTGTATAACTTTGAAACTTTTCAGTTGGTGTCTTTGGCTTCTCAGGTTTCTTTTCCTTTTTTTGCTTCTTACTCAATTCAGCATTGGGTTGCTCCATTGCTTTCTTCTGCTTCATTTCTTTCTTTGTCCTACTAGGGCCAGCCTCCTATTTGCAGCTCTTCATATATTCCGTCGTATCAGCATACCTTTGGGAGTAGTAGAGCATCTACGGAAATGTGCTCGGCTGCTCAAAGGCCAATGACCAAGTGAGCTTTTTGTCTTGGAGACCCCCTACAAAAATGTGCTTGAGGGCCTCGTCTTCGACGTGCTTGACCTCAAGAGCTACTCGAGTAAATCGGTTTATGTAGTCTCAGACATTGTCGTCTCCTTGCTTTACAGCATACAGGTAAGTAATCTCCTTCCTCCTCGTTTTCATCATAGAGAAGGCTACCGAAAAGGCATCTGTGAGCTGGCAAAAAGAAGTGATGGAGGCTGGCTTGAGTTGTCGGAACCATTGATGAGCTGGTCCAGTAAGTGTCAATGAAAAGGCCTTGTACATTGCTGTGTCACTAGCATTCTGAAGGAGCATGTGTCCTTGGAACAACTCAATATGCTTATCTGCGTAGTGGTCCTGTCATAGGCCTTACTCTACAAAACTTTAAATTTGGGTCGCATAGGGGCTCGCATTATTGCATCTCAGAACAGTGGGTCCATGGCACCTATGTCATCCAAGCCAAAACGATTATTGTGAATCTTGTCAATTTGGCGTTGTAGTTCCTAGAACTAGCGGCTATTCGTACTCTCAGGCAGTTTGACCCTATAGGGTGTTATGCCCTCCACGCGGTCACCTACCCTAGGTTGGCGACCTTGGTGCACTTCTCCTCGATGTTTGAGCCCATCAAACACGAATGCTTAGGAACCTTGTGTTGACGGAACCCGTGCTCCTTGAGGGCCAAGTCGACATTCATGGACGAGTCTATTGTTGGCTGAGATGCCATGTGTGGAGCCTCTAGAGACTTCGGAGTCAACTTCGCTAGGGTCGACGGCATCCCGCCCTGCTTAACCCTCCAGCCTAGTTAACCAAGGCTGGAGGTAGGAGGCCAAGTGTAGCCTGACGTTGAGCCTGCTGCGCGAGCTGCTATGTGAGAATTCAAACTGCATTTCTAAGTTCACGGATTGGGTCTTGGACAATCGGGTCCTGTACTTGCTCGGCTCTAGCCTTGCTTTCTTGTCCCCCCAGATCGAGACCTCGTAGCCCAAGGGTAGCCCCTAGGCCTAACTGGGTTTTGGCGCTGGTTTCGTGCATCTCTCGACCCATCCTATCGGGCAACGTCATCTCAAGCATTCCCTCGTGTTACCATCATGGTCTTTGAACTCATTGTGGCTGCTGTCTTTAAGTGAAGACATAGGGGCCCTCCTTCTAGCGCCAAAATGTTGATGCTTACCAAGGTCCTGCATCGAATCAACACTGTGTGCGATGCCACATGGTACTCAGCTCTTCCTTATTCGTCTCTGCCTAATCGAGTAGACCTGCAACAAGAGAAGGGACACTTCGGAGGCAAGAAAAGGTCAATCAACAGATAAGGGCTCTCTGATGTTCAAGGCAAGGGTTGCTCGGTAGAGGTCAGGAACTTGTTAGGTGGGAAGGAGCTTGCTTGCCAGAATGCAATAAATGCATCCTATTTATAGGCTACCACTTAGACCGGGTGTTAGGTGGGTTTTATCCATAATCTGAGTATTGCATCAAGGCATGTCAAGTGGCAAAAGACAAGTTTCATGTCCCTCCACCGATGGATTGGCCCTCATTAGTTGGTGAGTTGCTTGCCATCTATTGGCCAGTGATGGCGAGTAGTAGTCCACTTTAGAGTGAGAATAGTCTGACCCGAGTTGGTACTCAGTCCGAGGAAGCAGCGTACCAAGGTGCGGCCCTGGTGGCCCTACCTTAGACATGACGTCCAAGGTCATCGGGGTCAGTCGTAAGCTCCTTATAACTCTGCCGAGCTATTTGGCTAACCACTTAGAGTTTGGCTCCTCAACGGTGGTGCCGAGCTCACCCTTAACAATATATATATATGGTTTTGAACAAAATCTTATATTTATATATAAATAAGATTTTATTATATATATATATATATATATATTAAAAGAACGTAAACATTCTTTACGTTTATAAAAACAAAAAAAATAAAAATAGAAACGTATATGTTTACGTAAACGTACATACACACATATATATATATTAATAAGAATCGTGAATTAGTTTTAATAATCAAAAAAAGGGATAAGAATCATGTAAAATATATCCTTTCCCCATATATCTGATATAGTGGTTGTTTTAAATTTAAAATTAATTGAAAAATAACTAATTGTTCAGATATAAAAAGATAAAGATAACAATTATCTCTTCAGATCGATCATTCACATAACTTTTGTAGAATACTCAAAGAGAAAAACTAAGAGTTCTTCTCTAAAAAAAATCTACTATCTCATGTGTTGAGTACATAGTAGATTCAGAAAAGTGTAAGGTTAATTCATTCTTGCAGTTTGACACCCACTTGTCTTTCTATTGGTGTAGAGGCTTGGCTTGGAAGATTGTAGTGTCAAAGAGAAAAGCTAGAATACTCTGATAATCTTCAAAAAGGTTAGAAAAATTCTCAATGCTTTCTATTATTAATTAAAATTATATAGCTATTCCTGATGAACAAAGTTTTAAGAAAATTTTTGTTTGTCAATTGTCTGTTCCTTCTGCTATGTTTTCATATTTAATTCCAACACTTTCATGCCGGTGTAGTGAAAAGGAAACTAATGAATAGTGAAGAAAAGCTAATCAAAGAATTTGGAAAAATTGCTTAAAGGGTAATAAATTTTTTTTTTTTGGTTTAAAAATTGTGGCATAAATTGCAACAGGCTTTGGACCACGTGGAAAATATCGATCCAACGTGGAGAAGGGTGGCATAAGGCCTAATTATCTTGTTTGCTTAGCACCATAAAGATGCAAAATTCATGTCCTTGTTGAGCCTGAGCGATTATAAACATCCAACTCTCAATAAACTCTTCAAAGATAAATTTACACTCTATAACAAAATTTAATAACATCATTTAAAAGTTAACATTTTTTTTTTGTGTTTTTTGAGAAAAAAACTGCTATTATTGAATGAGAGTAATAATTCACATTCGATGAAGGATATCATTTCCTCCAACTAAATAAGCTCACCATCAATATGAAGAGTATATTCATAACTTAGTTCTTGGAAAAAGATAATAAATTAGATATATCTCACAATAACACTCCAAACTAATTACAAATATGAGAAAAATTCTTAGTAGTTTGGAGAATTGTCAATACACTAGACTCCATAAAATTGAGACTGAGACATAACAAACAAATATCCTTGAAGATGATGCAACCACCGTAAAAACTGAGAATAAAAAATAATTTTAAATGAGTATGAGAATAATTTATATTATTAAAAAAATTAAAAATTAAAAAATTTTTAATTTTAAAACTTATATCGTAATAGCTTAATAGCAAAATATTTAAATTTCTAATAAGTTTTTTTTTGTTATTTTTACTCTTTTAAACGGTTACTTGCTTTTTTAAGGGATAAAACGTTGCTTTTCTTTTCTTTTTTTTTTTGTAGGGATAAGTGTTGCTTTTTTTCCCCTTCCTTTTGGCACTTTTTTGTATAACTAAAAAAGAGATATAAAATACTCCAGTTTTTTGTATAACTAAAAAAGAGATATAAAATACTCCAGTAGTAATGGCGCCTAGGTTGTTGTACTAATTAATAGTTGTTGCCAATGAAGCGTTTCCTCTTCTCTTCTATTTCTCTCAAGGTTTCAACACTTTTCTTTTGAGCACTGCCTAGGGTCTAGGCAAAATACCTCGCCACCTCGTGGCTAGCTAATGGTTCTCTTGCCCAAAGATGGTCCTTGGATTCTCACGGCGGCTCTTTGATGAGGCATTTCTTCCAAAACCTAGGTCATTCAATGCAGTTCTCAATGGGATGGTGGGGTTGCTCTACTGAGCTTTGAGGCTTATCACTATGAGTGTTGAAATCTCATGGTGGTGCAATCTTTTCTACCCCGTTGTTGCCTCAGATCTATGAGGGTGGTGGTGTGGTGGGTTTGTGGGGTGTTTGGTGGGGTTTTATTTGGTCATCACCGGTTTTGGTGTGATTTATCGAGTGGCTACCTCGATCTAGGAGTTTGGTTTGGTAGTGTAGCCTCAGGGCCTTAGGTTCACATGGTCATGGTCATGGTGGTTGGGACGACTACGTCTATCCATGGTCTCTCTATATTTGGTGTCATCGTTATCCCTTGCAGTTGTTTGCCTGTTACTAATCTATTGTTGCCTTAGGTTTGGGGCTTTTGGAGTTTGTCTTCTGGCATGTGCGTGAGGCCAAGTCCGCTCATTGTTGGTTGTTGTTTGGTTTTATTTTTAAATAATGGGGTTGTTCTTTTAGTTTGTTTTTCTTTTCTTTTGTTCATTGTATGCAAGTGTATCTTTGCAACGTTATCTTTTAATTTGTCATTTGATCTTGATCTTAATGATATTGTAGTTGTGATCCCCTTTTTGACCGAATTTTTATCAATTTGTAGGGTTTTTAAAAGAACGTAAAGTATGCTCATCATTGGATGTGTCAAGGTACTCCCGTTTGTTTTCGAGCCTTCATATCACTCCCCTAACAACGTCCTTTTGTGCTTGCATTGTTCGTCTTGGTTAGGTCATGCTCTCTATTTTGGAGCTTGTCGCATTTTTGTAATGGTCTATGTGAATGAAATTGTCTTTTTGTATTAGAAAAAAAGAGATATAAAACTATTTAATGTTTTTGTTTAACAAACAAATTTAAGTTTGCTTTAGAACAAAAGTTTCACTTAGTAATTAAAGACCTTCACTAAAACTTTTTTTAGGGATAATTATGTCATAACAAGAACTCATTTTGTTATATTTGTAATATTTTAAATCTTTTACTATACTTTAACTTTGGTACTCAAATTTTGCTATATGTGTAGCTTACCCTTTAATAAAGGCAAAAAACCAAATATCATTCGTTTGAAACTTTTCAAGTAAAAAGCATGTTTTAAAAATTTAAAGTAAAGAGCATATTTACAATATAAATAAACCTTACTTATGGTGTAAAAAATAAATTGTAGTAACATTGTAAATATACTACTTGTCTCAAATACTTAAATCATGCTATTTCCTTTTTCAAGTTTTAAAAAATGCTATTTACCGCTATTTTTCTTTAATTGAAAAGAAAAAAATAAAAAAAATGCTTTATTTGAACATAGAAAGGCTCATCTCGAAAAAGAAAAAAAACACACATTGGATGAAGAAAAATCCCTAGGAGAAATTTCATATAAAAACTGCATGATCAAGTGTCCCAAAATTGCAAAAATATACTAAGCTACTTGAATTTTTTAAAAAAGGGCATATCAAAATTGAGGACACCATAAAGCACCAAAATCTTCATTTAATCTAGTAAGTTGATAGTCATGCCATATCGCTCATTGGACAAAATCATGGAAACAACTTCACTATAAATCTACATACGATGAAGCTACATTAACTGAGAGGGGGGGGGGGGTGGGAGGATGGATGGTTGTCCACGAGACCAATGACTCCGCTCCACCAAATGTTGTAATTTGCATTATGAAGGCAGATATTTTAAAAATACTTTACTTATGTCCCAAATTTTTTTGTAACACCCTGGATTTAATTAAATGTTAGTAGTGTGTAAAATAGTAAAATAGTGTACCATGATGAATATTTTAAACTTAATATGATTTTTTTGTGAAATTTTTAAATTAATGATATTTTTTATTATTTTAATGATTTTTCATAACTCTTTATTATTTTAATTTGTTGTTTTGAATTTTCAAAATAAAACAATTTGTCAAATACCGAACATGTCCCATTTAAAATCGGTGTGTTGCACATGGTTTTCTTGTAGCAAACCGCCTCTCGCTTTTCTCTCTTTATTTCTCCCTTCCTTCTTCTCTCTCCTTCACACTCTCATTCTCTCTCTCACTCTTTCTCTTGCTCGTCTCTCTCTTCTCTCTGCCTCCCTTTCTCTCACTCATCTCCTCTCAAATTTTTGAATCAAAAAATCAAGCTCAAACTTTAATTTAGTGGATTGGAGGCTCGGGAACGTGATTGAGCAACCAAAAACATGATTTAAAGCTTCGATCTGAGGTTTGTTTCTAAATTTTAAAACTTTTCTAAATTTTTCAATTTTTTTTCTATTTTGAAATTTACGTTCATTTAAGCTTAGAAAACCTTTAATCTAAGTTAGAGGATATTCAAATAACTAGAATCTAAGCTTAGTTTAAAGAACAATGGATTTAAATCAAGATTTTTTATTTTTCTCTATTTTTGGGTTTATTCAAAATTTTTGTGTAAATCTTCTTTAAATTAGTCTAAAAGTGTTTTATAATGTTTTTCTATCATCTATGAGTGTTTCCTATGCCTGAGCAATGAGAAAAAACAGGTTGAAATAAGGATTTGGGCTCGAAGAGGCCAAAAGCCATGCTTGAAAAATTCTAAAATTTTTCAGTTTGGCAGGCTGTACTTCACATTTGGCAGGCCAGATTCATGAGTTCGGTAGGCCAAATTCATACGACCAACAGGCCGAACTTGGAAAAGTTTGGCCGACCAGACCTGATTTGCTAGCAAACCAAACCAGGGAACCGGTAGGTCGATCGGGCATAGTAAAAATTTGTTATTTTTAACCCATTTTCATTGTTTTAAACCCCAATTGAGATTTTAATGCCATAGTATAATTTTATAAACTTAAATGGCACACTAGGACACTATGAAATAGTTTAGCAATGTAAGATATCTTAAGCTAGATACCAATAGACTTAGTTATTATATATTTAAGGTTGTTTGTGGATCCGCAGACCTAACATATAGTAGACCAAAACTATGGTGCAGGACACCAGTACGAGTATTGAGGTAGGACTTCTACTCTTTTCTTTGGTAACTAAGTTTTAAAGGATTTTCATTGGCTGTTTTTATAAACAATAGATTAAGGTGATTTTTATAATAAACCTCATAATGAATGTAAATGAAAATACTTGATAAAAAGAGATTTTTAATAATTATAGAGAATATATATATATATAGAAGGGCATGATGCCATATCAGAGATCGGATCGTGTAGCGTACGACCTTGGGGGTAGGTCCCAAAACCCAGCTGGGCCACTACGGTGGTGTTACATATATTGTTTGCCCAAGAAAAGAAAATGATATTCTTTCTGGTCGACTAAAAATGGTTTTGGTAAGATTAATTTTTATTGAAATCTATTTATTCATTTATTTAAGTCTATTTTCTAGATAATTTCTTGAATAATGTAACTTTCCTTTTAAAATTAAATGTTTCTAAAATATAGTCCTATTGAGCCTTTCGTTCACATTTTATTTGTTTTAAAAATCTTCCCCCCATTAGGTGGATTTTAGTTTAGGATTAGAGAAGAATCCACCGATAGGACATTCGAGTAGTAGAAGAACCAAGGAGGTGATTTGAATTATAAAATAATCAAGGCATGTATAACTTTAACTTTCACTTTGCTTTAGACTATGGTTGTAATTTACTATTGTCGCTACTATGTGTGTGCATAAGTTGTGAATCAGTGGGACCCAACACTTATTCTCTCTTTTTCTATTATTTTATTTCATTTTGTTTTATCTTACTTGTTCACTTTTTATAAACATTTGTTTAAAAAAAAGGATTTTAAATTATCACTATTTCTTAATTAATCAAATTCTTTAATTTGTGTTTTTAATTAAATTTCTTTTAATTTAACCTAATCAACCTGCCACATCACCTTCTATACTCCGAAGCATGACAGAATGGTATCAGAGCTCAAGGTTATGAACCTTAGAAATTATGCACACATAGGTACGATCATGAAACACTATTGACAATCTAAATTTTGTTTTCAAAAGTGAGAGAATGGCACTTAGACGTCATTTGACAGCTGACGCTAAACTTGGAAGTGATGAGGGCCATGTTTGCTACTTTCTGACAGATGACAGCAAGGGCAAGATCGGAGGATTCCGAGGCCTGTCATCAGCATGCGTACTTTAAGGAATTTTGGCATGCATCTGTTTTGACCTTCGATGGAAAAGAGGACCCGTAAGCAGCTGAATATTGGCTAGATTCAGGCATGCAAGCGGAGTATTGTGTGGAATTTATGGCATATAAATTTGAAGGTGGTGCCAATACTTGGTGGAAGCAAACTAAACGCCTGGAGAACAATGGAAATATTAGTTCATACAGGTTTGAGGAGCTATTCTATGACCGCTACTTTCCCTAAGGATATAGAGACCAAAAGGCGATCGAGTTTTACAGATTATAGTAGGGCAATTTGTCAATACGAGAGAACGAGGCAAAGTTTAATGAGTTGGGTAGGTTCGTTCCATCTGCATTGGCATCAGAAAGAGAGAAGTGTATCAAATTCCAAGACAAACTTAAGGCTTCTATTCGACAATAGGTGGTTGCCCTACGACTCAAGAATTTTAGAGATCTTATGTCTGCAACAATATCTGTGGAAAATGACTATTCATAATATTGTAAGGATCAAGCAAGGACGTCAAGAGGACCACAGAGGAGCGATAGGAGGAGCACCAGCTGTCGTCTAATTCAAGGGAAGAACCAACAGGGTAATGTGAATAGTAAAAGTAGCAGTTCATCTAGCAACAGGCATAGCATGCAATCCCTACAGCTTCCATTGCCACTATTGCCAACAGCCGGGACATATCAAGAGGAACTACCCAATCAGGAGTGCTCTTCTAAGACTTCAGGCTAGAGAAGGAGCTAGTTGTCAGCCTCAGCCTCAAACTCTACCTTAGCCTCAGCAATTCCCTCAACTTCAGTTCCATCAGTTTCTCCCCAGCAATTGCCATATTCAGCCCTAGGACATCAGTCGTAGAATTTCCAGCGTAATGGCCCTCAATATTGAGCACCGAGTACAGGTAGTGAGTAGTAACCTTCACCTCAGCAATATCGGCCGACTAACCCAGGACCTAGCAATGTCGGTAGAGGCAAAAGAAAAAGCTTAGTTCAGGTTCACACCATGTCTTCAGGGAGTTCAGATGCCCAGACCAACAACGTGGTCATCGATGGTACGATCCTAGTTTCTCAGTCCTTAGCACATGAATTGTTTGATACTGGTGCCACACATTCTCTCATTTCAAGCTCTTTTGTGCATGCCTTGGGATTAGAGGTAGAAGAATTTGATGGACCCTTAGTTATAGCCTCACCCTTGGGACTGGTGTGTGTAAATTGCATATGTAAAGCTTGTAAAATAAAGATTGGGGATGAAGTTCTGAAATATGATTTGATTGTAATCCCCATGAGTTCATATGATGTAATCCTAGGGATGGACTGGTTGTTCAGATATAATGTAGTTGTAAACTACCAACTTAGGAAAGTGATCCTAGCGTCTGATAGGGGGACGACGATCATTTACTAGGGTGGTAGTGATCGAATAGTGAGTGAGCATCTCATGAAGACATATCTCGAAGGATAGAAGAACCTAGCCTGCTATGTTTTCCTCATGAACCTAGAAGGAAAACCTTGTGCATTAAGAAGAAACGTAGCAATCCTAGTGGTGGACGAACTTGAAGATGTCTTTACCGATGAGTTGCCAAGACTACCACTGCATCAGGAGATTGAATTTGGTATTGAGTTGCTTCCGAGCATAGCACCGATTTCTGTAGCACCTTACCAGATGCCACAAAGATGAAAGAATTAAGGAAGTAGCTTCAGGAACTTGCTCATAAGGGATATATCTGGAATAGCACATCACCGTGGAGAACACCTGTTTTGTTTGCTAAGAAGCATGATGGAACCCTTAAGTTGTGTATCGACTATTGGCAACTAAATCAAGTCACTGTGAAGAACAAATATCCTCTGCCTAGGATCGATGAGAAGTTTGATCAGTTGGGAGGCTTGCGGTATTTCTCAAAAATATATTTGTGATCGGGATACCACTAGCTCAGGATTAAAGAAGAAGACATCCCTAAAACAGCTTTCAAGGCCCGGTATGGACACTTTGAATTTCTAGTGATGCTGTTTGGATTGACAAATGCTCCGGCAGCATTCATAGACCTAGTGAACAGGATATTCATGCCTTATTTAGATCAGTTCATGATCATGTTCCTCGACGATATCTTGGTCTACTTTAAGACTTGGGAGGAGCATAAGCAGCACCTCAGGATCATACTTCAGACTCTATAGGAGCACTAGCTATACGCTAAGAAAGAGAAGTGTGAGTTCTGGTTGACAGAAGTTAAATTTCTAGAACATGTCATCTTCGAGCAAGGTATCTCAGTAGATCCATCTAAGGTAGAATCCATAGTGGAATGGGAATGACCGAGGAATGTAGCAGAAGTCCGTAGTTTTCTAGGACTTACAAGGTACTATAGGAAATTTGTAAAGAATTTCTCGAAGATAGCAACGCCGTTGACAAGATTGATAGGAAGAATGTCAGGTTTGAATAGGATGAAGAATGTGAGCTCGCTTTATAAGAATTAAAAGAATCGATTGACCTCAGCTCCAATATTGACTATCCCCAACAATGACGAGCCATACTAAGTTTATATAGATGCTTCAAGATGCGGACTTGGGTGCGTGTTGATGCAACATGGACGCGTGGTGGCGTGTGGATCGAAACAACTACGATCTCACGAGCTGAACTACCCTACACACAACTTGGAACTCGCAGTGGTGATTCATGCATTGAAGATATAGAAATGCTATTTGTATGGGGTGACATTTTAGGTATTTTTTGACCACAGGAGTTTGAAGTACCTGTTCACTCAAAGGGATTTGAACTTGAGGTAGCGAAGGTGGATGGAGTACATGGAAGATTATGATTTTACGCTACAGTATCATCCTAGAAAAGCCAATGTGGTCGTTATTGCACTCAGCCAAAAGTCTTCAGGGATTCTCGATTGTTTAGCTCTCAAGGATTGGAAAAGGGATGCAACAGTAAGTGAATACAGGCTACAGTACTACAAAGACTATGATCGAGTTATGGTGTGCCATATGGAGACGACCCCAACTCTCGTTCAGATGGTGAAGCAGAATCAATGGCGAGATCAGCATCTAAAAGGAAGCTAGACACGAATTCAAAACAAAGAGCAATTTGAAGAATGGAGGATACGTACTAATGGATCGCTGTACTTTAGGTAGCACCTAGCAGTTCCAACAATTGCAGAAGTGATGAAGGCCATGATGGATAAAGCCCATAAATCTTAGTTCGCCATTTATCTAGGAAGCACGAAGATGTATCATGATCTAAAGAGACAATACTGGTAGAGAGGTATGAAAAAGGATGTTCAAAAATACTTGGCCTAGTGTGTGACTTGTCTTCAAGTGCAAGCTGAGCATTAGAAGCCAACAGGTCAGCTTCAGCCACTTCTAATTCCAAGGTGGAAATGAAAGCACATCACGATGGATTTCCTCACCGGTTTACCGAGGATAGAACAAAGGCACGATGCAATTTGGGTCGTGGTCGACAGGTTGGCAAAATCGGCTCATTTCATTCCCTTTAGGCCGACTTGTTCGAGAAGAGTACTCAGAGAATTATATCTATAGAATATAGTGAGATTGCATAGAGTTCCTTTGTCCATCACATCCGATAAAGACACTAGGTTCAATTCCAAGTATTGGAGAAGCTTTCAAGAGGCTTTAGGTACAAATCTGAACTTCAGTATGGCATTTCATCCTCAGACCGATGGGCAATCTGAGTGAGTTATTCAGATTCTCAAGGACATGTTACGTGCCTGTGTGCTAGACTTTAGTGGAAATTGGAAGAGGAACTTGCATCTGGCAGAGTTCGCGTACAACAACAGTTACCAATCGAGCATTGGCATGGCACCATTTGAAGCATTGTATGGACGACCATGTCGATCATCGGTATGTTGGGCAAAACCAGAAGACAGAATCATTCTTGGGCCAGATGAGATTCGCGACAGCAACGAGAAGGTCACCGTGATATGGGATCAATTAAAGGTAGCCTAGGGTAGACAGAAGAGCTACACTGATAAGAGGCACCGACCTTTGGAATTTGAGGTAGGAGATTTTGTTTTCTTAAAGGTATCACCTTGTAAAGGCATCACGTGATTCGAAGTAAGTGGTAAACTCATGCCAAGATATGTTGGACCATTCGAGGTTACTCAACGTGTTGGTGTGGTTGCTTATCGACTCAACCTTCCTCTTGAACTTTTGCATGTTTACGACGTATTCCATGTGTCGATGCTTCGGATATGTCTGCCTGAGTAGAACAAGATAGTTTCATTTCATGACGTGCAGATCCAAGGAGACACGACGTATGACGAAGTGCCAACTCAGATCATCGACTAGAAAGTGATCAACTTACGACATCGCGATATATCATTAGTGAAGGTTGGGTGGCAACATCACGGGGTTGATGCAGCCACTTAGGAATTAGAATCGAGAATGCGGGAGTTGTATCCGCATTTGTTTTGTTTCTAAACCAATTTGTAAATTTCGAGGGCAAAATTTCTTTTAGGGGTGGAGAGTTGTAACACCCTGGATTTAATTAAATGTTATTAGTGTCTAAAATGGTGGAATAGTGTGCCATGATAAATATTTTAAACTTAATCTGATTGAAATTTTTAAATATATGATATTTTTTATTATTTTAATGATTTTTTATTACTCTTAATTATTTTTATTTGTTGTTTTGAATTTTCAAAATAAAACAATTTCTCAAATACCGAACATGTCCCATTTGAAATCGGTGTGCTGCACAGGTTTTCTTGTAGCAAACCGCTTCTCCTTTTTTTTCTATTTATTTCTCCCTTCCTTCTTCTCTCTCCCTCACAGTCTTATTCTCTCTCTCACTCTTTCTCTAGCTTGTCTCTCTCTTCTCTCTGCCTCCCTTTTTGTCACTCATTTCCTCTCAAATTTTTGAAACAAAAATCAAGTTTAAAATTTGGTTTAGTGGATTGGAGGCTCGAGAACGTGATTGAGCAACCAAAAAAATGATTTAAAGCTTCGATCCGAGGTTAGTTTTTAAATTTTAGAACTTTTCTAAGTTTTTCAAATTTTTTTGTATTTCAAAATTTACATTTATTTAAGCTTAGAAAACCTTTAATCTAAATTAGAGGAACTTCAAATAACTAGAATCTAAGCTTAGTTTGAAGAAAAACAGATTTAAATCAAGATTTTTCATTTTTTTCTATTTTTTCTATTTTCAAGCTTATTCAAAATTTTTGTGCAAATCTTGTTTAAATTAGTCTAAAAGTGTTTTATAATGTTTTTCTATCATCTATGAGTGTTTCCTATGCCTGAGAACTAAGAAAAAATAGGTTGAAAGAGGATTTGGGTTGAAACCCGTGCTTGAAAAATTCTAGAATTTTCTAGTTCAATAGGCCAAACTTCACATTCGATAGCCGAATTCATACGACCAACAAGCCAAACCTGGAAAAGTTTGGCCAAACAGACTTGATTTGTCGGCAGGCCGAACTACACAGTTTGGTTGGCCAAACTAGTGGGACCGACAGGCCAACCGGGCATAGTAAAAATTTGTTATTTTTCACCTGTTTTTACTGTTTTGAACCCTGATTGAGATTTTAACGCCACAGTATAATTTTATAAACTTAAATGGCACACTAGGACACCATGAAATAGTTCAGTAACGTAAGATATCTTAAGCTAGATACTGATAGACTTAGTTATTATATATCTAAGGTTGTTCGTGGATCCATGGAGCTAACGTATAGCAGACCGGGACTATGATGTGGGACACTGACACGAGTATTGAGGTAAGACTCTAACCCTTTTTCTTTTGTAACCAAGTTTTAAAGGATTTTCATTGGCTGTTTTTATAAACAGTAGATTAAGGTGATTTTTATAGTAAACCTCATGATGAATGTAAATGAAAATACTTGGTAAAAAGAGATTTTTAATGATTATAGAGAATATATATATATATAGAAGGGCATGATGCCATATCAGATATTGGATCATGTAGCGTGCGACCTTGGGGCAGGTCCTAAAACCTAGCTGAGCCACTATGGTGGTGTTACATATATGGTTTGCCTAGGAAAAGAAAATGATATTCTTTCTGGTCGACCAATAAATGGGTTTGGTAAGATTAATTTTTATTGAAATCTATTTATTCATTTATTTAAGTCTATTTTCTAGATAATTTCTTGAATAATGTAACTTTCCTTTTGAAATTAAATGTTCCTAAAATATAGTCCTACTGAGCCTTTTGTTCACATTTTATTTACTTAAAAATCTTCCCCCCCTCTAGGTGGATTTTAGCTTAGGATTAGAGAAGAGTCCACAGACAGGACATTCGAGCAGCAGAAGAACCAAGTAGGTGATTTGAATAATAAAATAATCAAGGCATGTATAACTTTAACTTTAACTTTACTTTGGACTGTAGTTGTAATTTAATATTATCGCTACTATATGTGTGCACAAATTGTGGGTTAGTGGGACCCAACACTTATTCTCTCTTTTTCTATTATTTTATTCCATTTTGTTTTATCTTACTTGTTTAATTATTATAAACATTCGTTTAAAAAAAAGATTTTAAATTATCACTATTTCTTAATTAATCAAATTCTTTAATTTGTGTTTTTAATTAAATTTCTTTTAATTTAACTTAATCAACCTCTCACGTCAACTCCCGTACTCCGGGGCGTGACATTTTTACTTCCAAATATACTCCTACTTCAAACATAAAATTCCAAATAAGTCAAAAACAATCTATAGTACCATGAAAACTGATGAGGACATCAAGGCTACAAGAAATTTTCCTGACCCGAGTCAAGTTCCAGTTGGTCCTGTGAGGAGGGCTCGAGCTAAAAGATACAAAGAAGAGTTGCATAACTTGGTCCAAAGAGTTCTACAACATGATGAGAGTGTGTTCACTACTGAGGGTGAACAAAGGCTGGTTTTACTCATCAAAGTTGATCCAAAGGGAGCCAATCAACCATACATGCACATTGAGTCGTTGCATGGCCGACTTGCATGCCCATTCGGTACACGTACACATGTAAGAGTGGTGTGTCTAGCAAAGAATCAAGATTCAAGATTTGAATTCTTTGTAATCTTATTTTAGTTTAAGTTTCAGTTTTACAATTTGAAATTTAGAATCTTTGTTTAGACTTTATTATAGGTGTGAATAGGAGGAAGGAATCTTGAGTTAAATTTAATTCCATCCTACGGCTTTATTTAGGCGTCTCTTTCATTAAGGGTAGATTAGGAATTTTACATTTAAAATAAACCCTATGTGAATTTTGGCCAAATGAGGCCATCTTTCAAATTATGCAATTTAGTTTTTTGATGTTCATTCATATTGAAAGTTATTCTTCTTGAGTTCTTGAAGAAACTTTTTTGAACTTATCAAGGATTCCTTGTGGCGTTCGATTGACTTATGAAACGGACTTTCCATACCTATTTGTGGCATCTTCACCATACCAAGGTTCTTGCTTTGCTAAGCAGCAGGTTACGGTTCCACTCAACTTGAGAAGTCTTGGGGTTCAAAATTCTAGATCTGATATCGGGTTTCATCGCATGGTTGCCATGGTTCGTATCAGTTGGTATCAAAGCCTAGGATTGTCAGATTTTCTTATCCTTTTTTTTTTTTGTTTTCCAGATCAAATTCGTGAAGTTAGGGTTAGGGTGTCAATTCAACCAAACAAAAAAAATAAAATTTGGTTCTTTAGGGTTTCTTGAAATCATCTTTAGTGGCTCTTGAATTGTTTCTTTAGTCTTGAAAGAGTCAAATCCAAATTGCTCTTTATGGTTCTGCATTGATTCTTGGAAAAAATTTTTTAGAATAGCCAAATCTAAAACTTGCTAATTGACTCTAGGGTAGGTGTTTCTTGTAACGCCCCCCTTCCGGACGTCACAGATATCGTTACATTCATTCGTTAAAACATTAATTTAAGCAAACTATTGTAATTGATAACATGTGTTTGAAATCATAAATTGGAAAAGCATTCCCAGGATCTTTGCATACATTTTTTTTTATACAAAAATACAAATACAATTTATAAGAAATCATAATCTTTCTTAATTAAAAACAATTCGCTTCTCCATAGACATTGTATAAATAGTTTGCTAATATTATTTATAATTAAATGGCCTTTGAAAAACAAAGATAACATTTTTCGAACATGTCTCGGCCGGCAGGCCGAACTTTTACCTTCAGCAGGCCGAACTCAACCGGCAGGCCGAAGGTCACCCATCGACAGGCCGTCCGAGGCCTTGCAAAATGGGGTTTTCAAAATTCACAAGATCGGCAGGCCGATGCTTGGCAACCGGCAGGCCGATTGGAAATCTTCGGCAGTCCGACCAGTATGGTCGGCAGGCCGAACCTTTAAAAAAAAATTTTTGATAACAAGTTTAAAACTTCAAATGCGGAAGAAAATTAATAAAAATACATTAAACAATCATTCACAAAATTTATAAAATTATATATCCTTAAAATATAAACGTACTCAAATCAAAAATCATAGAATATTTCTAAAAAAAAACTTCTTTCCTTGACGTTCTTCCATTTGCAACCATCTTCCTTAGCTCACACGCCTTGTCATTTGTCCTCCGCCTATTCCATCACTTTCTTACCCTTATCTGCAACATGATGAAAACTTGAATAAGCTAATGCTTAGTAAGTACATTGTAATTCTCACAATTTAAAACATTTCATAAACATCATCATCATCAACTTTAAAACATTTCATGAACATCATCATCATCATCATCATAATAGTGCACTAGGCACATTTTCATAAGAACATATCTTTCATTACATCATTCATATTAAAACTTATCCATTTTATCTTTAGGGGCCCAAGTGTTGCACCATAACATCATCATCATAGGCGCGCCGTCATGAGAGGAGAGGGGTTGCAAAGCCCAAACCAAACATGACATGTCCAACCTTTG
>CAMOHE010031132.1:0-12782 GCA_946598075.1 Artocarpus hirsutus
AAATTCATATGATATCATTTTTAACCTACACATACAGTAGCATAAAATTTCTCATATCCAAATAAAATTATATAGTCATAAAAGAAATACATCTCATAACAAGAATCTCACAGCTTACATTTTAAGCAGTTACATAACCTAGGTTTATTAAAAATTCTATAACTCATGAAATACTCATCAAATTATTACCAAACTTTTCAGTCCTATACTTAACATATATATATATATATATATCCACCAAATTTCGTACAAAACAACATTCATTTGCAACAAAAACAATAACCATACATATGTGCAACAAAACTTGATCAGCAACAATTTACTGTGAGTGGTGGCGAGGAGAAAATTCATAACTTTTTATATAAAATTCGGATTAAAGTGAAATTTGGAGGAGAATCTCATAACACATGTATAATTAACATACTAAAAATTCAGAGTAAGATAAAATTCGTAGAGAAAGATATAGCAGTCACAACATAGGAGAAAAATATGCTTAAGAATTTCCGAGATTGAGTTCATACCTTAGAACGATTTCTTCTTGAAATTTCTTGAATTATCTCCAAAGAAATTTTTTTTTGATTTTTTAACAATTAATTAACAGGGGAAATTTTAGAGGAAGATGAAGGAAAGAAATGTGATAAGAAGAGAGAGAATGAGAGAGAAATCGAGAGAGAGAGAGAGAGAGCGTTTGTGTGAAATGAAAGTTGCGAAAAAAAAAGAATGAGAGGCATTTCAGAATTTTCTGACTATTATTGGGCATTTTCCACATGGAAATGGAGGAGATTAAGCGAGAAAAATCAGAATTTCCAAGGACGTTTTGAGTTTCCAAACTTTGCTTCTAAAAAAAATGGAAAACTTATTTATTAATTCAATTAATTCAAAAGTCAAATGTTTCTTTACCAAAATTAAACAAATCATCCCATAATTATGTTATTTATCCAGAATAAATTATCCTTATCATAAATTACACCTTATCACAATTTTGTGAAATTTCTGCTGACTACATGTCAGCTATCATCGGCCTGTCGATCTCTATCTTCGGCCTGCCGATCACTGAAGTCTGGCCTACCGATGATATACCATCGGCTTGCCGTTTTGAGGAAAACATTTCGGCCTGCTAAACTGAATGGTCCGGCCTGCCGATCTGTCCTTAAATACAAAAATCATTCATAACATTTAATTATCAATAAAAATATAATTAAACATATAACATTAATGACATGAACATTTGAGCACATCAATTCCACGCGAGCGTCACCTGTCATAACACTTAAAATAAAATGGTTAGCACCATCACATTATATATCATAACACTTATCATAATATAACATTTGACGTCGTTATCTATCATAACATAATCCGTTACATAAATTTAGGCGGGCGTTACAATTTATTACTAAAGCTTTATTGTTATTAAAACTTTTTAAATGCGCTTTATTTAGTAAAATTCATGATTATAAATCATGATATAAACTTGTGAATTTTCCAGTTGTAATAGAAGATTTTTAACCTTAAACTGAATTTGTATAGCTTCTTATGACGCTTAACGGTACTATGTATTACTGTATTTAATCTTTATAGAATCATGAAATTTAAACTATAATCCCACAAATCGTTACACATAATTAATTATTTCAGTTTTTGAGGGAACTATTGACATTCTTTACCTGTATTCTTTTGTAAACATTTATCGTAATTTTTATCAAAACTTAAACTTATAAGCTCTAAACTTATACTTTCTTATAAATCAATGATGTAGTTATGAAAAAATCCTTAATTAATCATACTTATTAATTTTTAGATTTTTCTGATCATTACATATTGTACCTAATGTTGCGATATTGGAGTTTTCTCTTCTTTCTTTTTTGGCATTTCTTTCTCTTCACGTCTTTGTTAGGGACGTGGCTAGGAGTTTGACTAGCATTATTAGTCGTGATGACTTCAACTAAGCGTTTTGGCCAAGCAACGAAGCCTCCTATAACTTCATCCATAGTCTTACCTTGTCCATTGGAAAAGGTACTAGTGTAGTTCTAATTTTAGGCCTTTCTATTGACACTCGAATATTTTCCTTCCCAAAAAGTGTGCCATGGATCACATAAGTCCCCATCTACACCTTTCTAGTCACAACAAGGACATACCCACCATTAATATTATTGAGAAAGAGTTTGTATTCTTGAAAATCAATGAGCTCTCCACCCCAAGGTGATGCTTTAGTTTCTTTCTCTTAAATTGTATAATTAGCCTTGAACCTTTTGTGTTGATCAACGGTTGGTGGATGATTCTTCTCACCCATTGATGAAACACCTTGTCGTGCACATAGAGTCTGCACAGCACTTTGCAATTATTCCACTTGGCACCAAAGATCATATACTTTAAAAATTGACACTAACTAGGTTGTGACTAGTCTTAAAGTATTGAGACTGCTTAATGCATTACAGGCCAAGTATTATGCCAACTACTCATATTACCATGTGGGTTCATTTTGTCCATTGATGTACCAAAATGTAGATTTCTTGGTTCTCACTAAACTTGGGATGATTTGGATCAAAAGTTTTCCAGTGCGGTGTGTCCGCCAGATGTCTTAGCATATCATCGTCTACCCGTTTATCATGGTGCCAAGTCAAATTCTTGTCATACTTTGTATTTTGAAATAAATGCCTCAAACCTGGTCTTGATGGAATAAACCACAACATCTTGATCAACACTCATTTCTGCTCACCTTTCAATCCAACTTTGAATAGTAAGAGAAAGGAGCTGGTTGTAAGGGAAGATTTAGATGATAATATATTTGACATGATAAACGATATGGAAGAATACTTTTTACACCGTTCAGGGTTATTTCAAACAATGATGGATGATGCTGAAAATCCTATGTAAATACTATGTTTTTAGAATTATATATAATCCCATGTCGAAATAAATGTCCTCTAACAACTCTAATTGATGAGATTCAAGATTTCTACATTGAACATAATCACCTTGAACATAAGATTTGGCATGTAAAAAAAGTTCTTCTACACTATTCGCACATAGTTTAGTCAATCTATTATCCCACTTCCATTTTCTATCTCTTTACAAGTCTTAAATCAAAATATCAATTTCAGTCAAGTCTTACAAACCAATTATGTAATTTTCAATTACAATCAATTTCACACACAAGTTTCTAGAAAGATATTGTAAACTCATATTAATATAGTAACAAATATACCCATTAAATCATAAATATGGTAAAATCTATAAACCCACAAATCTCAACTCAAAATTATATCCACAAATCTATATATAAGGTGAAAAAATTAAAAACCTAATAAATAATGCAATAAATAATATAAATAATGTAATTAAATCACTTACAAGCAAAGAAAAGGAGGAGGATGGTGACATGGGACGGCGGTGCAATTGTTATGGAAGAGTTGTTTCCGTAGCAGTTGTTTTCATGTTTGATTTGATCTGTTTCGCGAGCTATAGGGTTTTAAAAAGTAAGTCTATCACAACAGTTTCTCAAAAAACTATCGTGGAACGTGCGTTAAAAAGTAAAAAAATCGTGTAAAATCCCAATCTACCACGACAACTTTTTAGAAAACTATCGTGTACAATGACCATCATCATTTGTTAGGATATGACAACGGTTTTTATGTTTTTGGCCTGTTCTGCTTTTTTAAAGCTCTTACCACAACAGTTTTTGACAAATTGTCTTTAAATAACTATCGTTTAATCACTTTTTTGTAGTAGTGAGTGTTTATTACTGGAAATTTATTGTACAAGGTTGCCACTATAGTGAATATAAATGCCGTTATTTTACATCACCAAGATAGGCCATGGTTTATATCACAAAACATAATTGACAAGAAAGGATCAAAGGAGCTAATCACACGACTCAAAATGAGTAAGGAAATACATTCAAGTAGTAAGTATTGAAGGAAGTATCTCAGATTTTGAGCCAAGAACTCGAGCTTTAGTATCTGGGAAATATTCTGTGTTTGGTAGAGTTGTAACGTCACCATTTTCAGTAACTCTAATGGGGTAGCTGAGCAAGTGGCATGGCAAGTCATCATCTAAGGTCTCACAGGAGTAGAGATCCCAGTTATTCTTTGCAATCTGGTTCACTTTTCGAACACAATCGAGCCTCTCTGGTGTGAGGAATATATCATCAAGAATTCCCATGTGTTCATACCACAATGCCAATCTGTGGCCATGAATTTGTCCTCGAGCTGGCTCCATGATTGAAAGATGATGAGGTTGGTAGGCCCCCATTGCCATCTCTGTATCTCTAGCACCATCCATTGATCTCTGATTGATATTGGCTGATCCAATAATTATGTACTCATCATCAACTGTGAAAATAAACATTTTATAGTTTAGTATATTATGTAGCTTTCAAAGAACTTAAAATGTACGGAGAAGTATGTGATCAATGAGCTTACCTATCATCATCTTGGCATGAACATAGATCATGAACCTTCTAGACCTTTGAGCTCTGCTGTAATCTGAGCCATGTTCTGGTTTTTCTGGAGGTTCATACTCTTCATGCCTCTTCATCTCACGATTACCGAGACAAAAGAACGTTAAGTAGTCCTTGGGGTTTGCTTCTAGTCCTTTTGCTTGGAGAGCTTGAAGGATGTCTTTGTACATCATTTCCATTGTCATCTTTTGCCAATTTAGTATTGCTTGAACAGAACCACTTTCTGGGACACCTTCTGGCCACATGGGAATTACAATATAAACAGTGAATCTCTCCCCAGCTTCAATCTTGCTCACAATCTTTAAAGACAACTCCTTCGGAATAAGATGCAAGGCCTCAACCTCATCAGCCTTTAGTTCGTTTGCGCTCCAAGCAAAGGAGCTTCCAAGGAAATACTGATTTTCGATGTAGATAAAATTTTTTGCTCGTCGAATGGCAGCAATATACGCATTTTGAATGCTTCTATCAATTACATGACCTTTTCCACTAACAAGGCCTGCTTTGGCAGCATCATATGGAGATTCAGGAAACCCGAAAGCAGCTCCTCCATCAATGGATCTGAACAATTGAACATTCCAAATCTCATCTTTGGAAAACATAGCAGAAGAAGGAGGCACAAACGTGTCGCCAAGTTCTCTCAGTTCAAGAAGCAAGTCCTTGTGGCCTTGCTTTCTCCATCTCTGCTCAAAGTTAAACAAAACATCCCAAGCAATTGGTCCTTCTAACTTGCAATGAATGTCATGCCAAGGCTCTCTTGGTCCACCTTTGACAATTGAGGCACCATGGAAATTAGGTTGATGAAAATCATGATGATGGATAGTGCCAAGGGTCCTAAAAATAGAATGACAAGGAGTGTCATACCTTCCATCACAAAGATCAATACCACCAATAAAGCTTACAATTCTCCTTTTGTCTGTCATTCCATCGACAGCCTCAGCGTCTGCTATCACAATCTTTTGGTGATGAGTAAAGATGGTGGAAAACTCTAACTCTTCAACAATGTTTTGTCTATTGTCTGGATTTCGAGGACACAACACGCAATGGACTCCGGTGTTCTCGAAGTAACTCTCTGTATCTTCATCATGTGTAGCCATTACTCCATCTTTCTTAAGTAACTTCACGGAAGTTCTGTCATCCCAAACAAGCATCAGCACTCTGACTCCTTCTCTCGCTTTTTCTGTAAGAAGCTCTCCAAGGGTCAGATCACCTCCATTCTTTTTCCTACTACTGTCCCGTACTAACGTAATCCTGGTCCACACAGACCAGCCAGTAATGTAGATCAAATGCCTTGCATTACAAATAGAATCAAAAATATCTTCCCAACATCTACTAGGCTCATAATACTTATCCCCATCAAGAGGGATTTTAGGGACAAATTTGGCTGGGACATGAGCATCTTGGTAAAGGGTGACTCTACAATCATTCCTTTGAGCAAAGAATGTGTGAGGAACTCCTGAAAATTTAGGACTTCCAATTCCTTGGGACCAATTAATGTCCCTAGAAGCATCAAGAAAGCGTAATTTTACGTGGATTTTTGAACCATCACGTAAAGGCTTATGCCTATGATCCATAAGATGAAGCCATTGGTCAACGTCTTTACCCTTAAGAAGTTCACCAGCAGGAATATATGCTCTTCCAATCACCTCGGCACCAATATGATTGTCTTGTTTGACGGTAAACACAATGTTAGATGCCTTATGAGCGCAGTAAATGTGGAAGGACTCGTACCATTGCGGATTCGACGTTTTCTTCTCCAGAACTCTAGTGCTGCCAACTCTAGCATTTTCTAGATCTATTGTTGCATAAAGGTTTGAAGTGCCTTTGCCAAACCCAACCTTCTCTTCTAATATATCAATCACCTGAATGAAAAATGTTATGAACTGGAAGCTAAGTTACCAAAGAAAGGTGACATGCAAACAAAATTAGAAGAACGTAATAATATATGCAAACTCATTTCTTTTCAATACATTCAAACGCATAGAGGCACCAAACGAGGAACAAACCAATTCTGATTATGCTCTAAATAGCCACCAAAAGGGCAGGATCACTAGAACTAGAAAGTTTATTTATCCTCTAATAAACATGATAATACCTTGCAGAGAGACAGGAAACAGCTTCCGCCTGAAAGGTTATCTACCTCGTAGATCGTCAGGTGAAGAACTCCATGCAACAAGACTTGTGCCATAATCACCAATATATGTGCGTACACGAGAGGGGTATAATATATATATATATATATATATATATGTATATCTATGTATGTATATATTTTCACAAGCACTCAAATATGGATTATCACTTATTCAGAAAAGCAGGAAAAGCATAAACCAATGGTGTAAAAATGAGTGCCAAAAGGGTTTTTCAAATATTCTAAGCAAGAAGAGAAGGAAGAGTTGAACCCTGCATAAGGGAGACCAAGATAATCCAAGACTGGACCAAAAGTTCGTTTATTTTCGTAGTTGTTTCGTGTGGAAATTAGGATATATATATATATATATATATGTATGTATGAATCTAAATGGTGATGTTGGAAGGCAGCTGAAGAGAATAATAAAATAACAATATATATTTTTTTAATATTTGATTTTCAGTGGTGGTGCAGGTAAACTTAGGAGCACAATGCACTAAACAAGTTGGTTTTGTTTTATGTCTTTTGCCAGCTCTTACGCAAAACAGGAGAGCATATTACGTAATTTTGCTTTGCTAATTCCTTGTAAATTACTACAAGCCATGTTCGTTTTCTTCCTTTCTTTTGCTACAAAATTTGATTCTTTAAAGAGAAAGGAAACAAGAACATAAAGAGACAAAGAGGAAAGAATCGATAGAGCTGTGGACCATTGAAAACTACTCCACCAAAGAGAGCTGGTGGAAGTGGAAGACCATTTTGCAAAATAATGTGAAGAAAATATTTGTTTTTGGAAATGGGAGTCTTTTTTTTTTTTTTGGGAACTTAATTGGGAATTACTTGCCCAAACTACGACAGGAGATTGGGTGCCCAAACACTGTAAAGGAAAAGTTGGGAAATGAAATGAGGAAAAAAAGGAAAAAAAAGAAAAAAAAAAGGATTTACTCCAAAAAAAAATAGAGTAAAAAAAAAACCAAGTAAAAGTCCGGGATAACTATGCCAAATATAGGAGACTTTTGAATTAGTTGACTTAATTTCCTTGGTAGACGAGTTACTATGCAACCATTTTCATTTTTATTTGGTCTTTTGGGGTTCATAATAAAATAATATACTTAATGGAGGGATTTGTTGTTGTTTCTCATTTGGGAAAACTATAGGCTGAAATAAGACTAGAAAAGTATGCAAAAAAGATGGAGCCGAAAAAAAAATTGCTAACTCCATGCATACCGACTATCCCAAGCTGATATAGAAAAATGTGAAAGTGGTGCCAAAAGAATTGTATATATGTGGAACTTACCAATTTGATATAGCCATGTGATGATGTAAAACATACATTATTCTATATTTGATGGTGTAAGTATCATTGACACGTTACCATCCATGTGGTGTTTACTTATTTTACACTCTAAAGCATAATATATAAAAAACAAAGCTCAAGCTGATATTGTAATCACGTTGTGCAAATTAGAAAATTTGAAAGCATACTGTAACCAGAAAAGTGGTAGCCTACGGTGCCAGACTTTCATCCGTCCTTATGAGAACTAAGGTTTTTTGCCCACCGGCCGAGTAATTTAATATTTTTTGGCTATTTTAGATTCAACCCATCAGTTTTAACTTAAATAGTATAAAATTCTCATATGTTATAGTGTAAAGCTCTCGATGTTACTGTACTTTTAACTCTAACATTCAGTTCCAACTTACTTTCCAAACATCATATAAAAAGGTGTTTGGGAAGTGCGGTTAAAACTGAAACTTTTAAACTGAAAACTATACCGTGTAAGAGGTTTACATTGCAAGTTACTTTTTAATAATTATTATAGCGTGTAAATATAATAACCAAAAGTTTTGGTTAAAATTAATTTTGCCGAAAACTACGTTAAGTTCAAGACAATGTGGAGACTCCTATAATGACGCTCCAAAAATAACTACAACTCATCACCACTCCCACACTTTTTCAAAAAGAAAAAAAAATTGGAAGCATATATGCTTTGAAGGTAGGGAATATCATTGGTATTTGAGTTGTGAAGAGTTATGGTAAATCAAATTATATGTATGCTATATAAGTTGGTGTCAATCAGTATTTATGTTACTTCTAACCCGAGAAAAAAGGTGCTAATCATGTTGGAAAATAATTTTTTATGTGGGCCTACATATATAATTAAATGCGTTATTCATGCTATCTTAAGGTAAAGCCTATGCTATATAAGTTGGTGTTAATCGGTATTTATGTTACTTCTAACCCGAGAAAAAGGTGCTAATCATGTTGGAAAATAATTTTTTATGTGAGCCTACATATGTAATTAAATGTGTTATTAATGCTATCTTAAGGTAAAGCCTAAATTAAAGTGATATAATTAAGATAAAGTTAAAAGACTTTTTTGGGTATTAAAATAATGTATGAGTTATTTTTATTAATATTATATGTAGAGATACCGATTTGTAATTTTCAGATTTTATGATGGACGAAACTAGAAATACACTAAAATAACTAAAGTTATTTATTCTGGTTATGGTTCCCAATTCATACGTATTATTCATTATTTAGAAAGTTTCCAGACATTTTTTCCTGCTTTCCTAAAATCCCATCTTTATTGAAGTTTCAAAGGAATACGTATTGGATTAGAAGGTAATAACCCACAACAATCTATAATCATGAATCAAGGTACGATTTCGCAATTCAAATCAATTCTTCTCAATGATTTAACATGAACGATTTTCGCAGATTTTGGTTTAATTTGATCCTTCAAGTGGCATTAGAGAGATTTCATGTTAAATTATTGAGGAATATTTTCTCTAGATTTTTTTGGTTAAATTGTTCAATGTATATACATAGTTGTGTGTTCATGTAGTTCGTTTTGGATGAAGTTTTGATATGCATGAATATATGGATTCGGTATTCATGCATTTATGACTGCCATCATAATTATATATGTGTATTTGACTTTTGACTAGAACAATGGATTGAAACACATGTGTATACATATTTTGTTCAATTTGTTTTTTCTAGAAAGTTTTCTTCTTGTTGTAGGTTTAGGTTAAGTAACCCGTGGGATTACCGGCGGCAAACTCACTGCCACCAGGAAAGAACGCTAACCGCGACCCTCAAGCGTTGCTAGAGAAGGATAGTCGTGGCCTTTGGAAGTGGCGAAGGACGAAAACGATGGCCCATAGCGAGAAGCCACATAAGGAAAAGAAAAAAAAAAGGGAGGGCGGCTGTTCGTGGTTTTCGCCGGCGGCATGCTGTTTCGCCGTTGGCGTCGACCCTCTTTGGACACTGCCGTCAGGTCTAGCTGACGAGCACAGCAGCAGTAGCCGATGAAGTCTCTTTGGAGGTTGGCTCTGCCAACCGCTTGGAGTCTATACCCCGGGGTCGTGACCCCTGGGCATGAGGATTGTTCTGGGCTTCAGCCCAGAACTGGCAACTAGTTACATGGGCCAATGAGGCCCGTGACCAGATGGAACCTAGGGGCTCAACCCCTGGGTGACCAACAAGGAAAAAAAAAGCGAAGAGAGCCTGATTTGTTAAACGGGCCCAAGGAGCCCATAAGGGCCCGTGACCAGTTGGAAACCTAGGGGCTCAACCCCTAGGTAACCCAAATTAAAAAAAAAAAAAAAAAAGGAGGCTGGGTTAGGACTGGGTTAGGTCATCCTAACCCAGTCCACTGACCTGGTCCACCTTTGACCCGGTCAGGGTCAATGTTCAGCAGTCAACATTGACTTTGACTGTTGACTTTGATCAGTTGACTTTTTGACCAAATTTTTTTGGGGTCAATTTTTGGGTGCAACTTTAAAATTCAAAATGTATTTTTGGATTATTAATATTATCAAATTAATTGATTGAACCAATAAGCTACCAAAGTGACCTCTTTTGTAGATGTTAATTTATTTGTAATATTAAAAAGGTTGTGTAAATTTAATTCATGCAAATATTAATCGGCCCAAAGGAAGTTTAATATTTGACCGAATTAAATTCAGACCTGTGGTGATAAATATGTAACAATTATATGGTTATTTTTGGCATGTGAATAATAAGTAAATCCAAAAATTAGCTTATTATTTGACATAATTTATTGTTAATATTTGATCACTACATCAAGAATTCCACTTACAAGTTAATATTTCTGTCCAAAGACTAAATATTAATGTTGTTATAGGTTTCTTGTGATGGGATTAACCATTGTTTGAATGTTATTGGTTGTTTTATGGGAACTCTTTTGTGAATATGTGATTTTGTTCTTTGTTCAGCTATAGCATCATCTTCCTCAATATCTGCAAGTGTTAATTCCATTCCTATGTTGAATGGGACTAACTTCAAGGACTGGAAAGAGAATGTGTTAATCGTTCTCTGTTGCCTTGATATGGACTTAGGCATAAGGATTGAATGACCCACTATTACGGATTCTAGTTCCATTGAGGATAAAAAGGAACTTGAAAGATGGAATTGTTCTAACCGAATAAGTCTGATGATCATTAAGAGAGGCATTCCAGAAGTCTTCAGGGGCACTGTGCCTGAAGAGGTCACTACAGCCAAGGGTTTCCTGGAGGCCATAGAAAAATGCTTTGCAAAGAATGATAAGGCTGAAACAAGCACGCTTTTGGTGAGCTTGATATCAATCAGGCACAAAGCAAAAGAAAACATAAGGGAGTACATCATGGAGATGTCTTATCTTGCTTCAAGATTAAAGCCACTAGACCTAGAAATTTCTGATGACCTTCTAGTGCATCTTGTCTTGATTTCTCTTCCTGCACAATTCAACCAATTCAAGATCAGTTATAACTACCAGAAAGAGAAATGGACTCTTAATGAGTTAATTTCTTATTGTGTGCAAGAGGAAGAAAGACTAAAGCAAGAGAAGACTGAAAGTGCTTACTTGGCTAACACCTCTAAGGACAAGAAGAAGAAAAGAAAGAAGAATGAAGCTGCTAAAGGTGTAACACCTCTTTTTACGGATGTCACAGATGTCGTTACATTCATTCATTCAACCATCAATTGAAGCAAAACTATTATAAATAATAACATGTATTTGAAATCATAGTTTGGAAAAGCATACCTAGGATCCGTACATGCATTTTTTTTTACAACTCACGAGAAATTATAAATTACTTAATTATAACAATTTGTTTTTCCATAAACATCCTGTAAATAGTTTGCTAATATCATCGAAAATTAAATTAACCTTTGAAGACAATAATAAAATTCTTTGAACATAGTTCGGTAGGCCGAACTTTAGATTTCGACAGGCCGAACTTGACCGACAGGCCAAAGGTCAACCATCGACAGGCTACCCGAGGCTTTGCAAAATAAAACTTTGAGAGCAATAAGTTCAGCAGTCCGACTAGTAATGGTCGGCAGGCCGAACTTAAGAAAAAATATTTGAAATTAGTTTTTAAAACAAGTTTCAAAACTTCAAGGTGTGAAAACAATAAACAAACTCAGAGATAAAAACATAAAAATAAACATAGTTTTAAAAATTTATAAAACTTCTTTCTTTCTTGGCTTCTTCCATTTGCAATTTATCTTGCTTAGCTCACACGCCCATCTTGGTCCTCCACCTATTCCATGATTCTTTGACCTTTATCTGCAACATGATATAAACTTGAATAGGCTAATGCTTAGTAAGTACATTTGTAAATCTCACAACTTAAAACATTTATGAACATCATCATCATCATCATAATAGTGCTCTAGGCACATTTTCATAGGGAACATATCTTTCTTTACATTGTCCATATTAAAACATTATTCATTTTATCTTAAGGGCCTAAGTATTGCACCATAACATCATCATCATAGGCGCGCCGTTATGAGAGGAGAGGGGTAGCTAATCCCAAACTAAACATGTCACATAACATATTATATCATAACTTAACATTTCATTAGGTGTGCAACGCTTATTGAGGTGATACATATATACATATTTATACTTTTATGTTTTGAAAAACATTATCATCAAAACATGCATAAACTTTTATAATAATACTTCATGTAAAATCATCATAAAACCATCATGAACATATATTATAAAACCATCATGAACATATATTTCAAACCTTTCATAAACTCATACTTTTCGTAAACATATACTTTTCATAAACACATCATGTTACAAGTGAGAATGTACTTACCTCAATAAGCTTACTTAACCTTATCTTGTAGATGACGACGCCGCGGTCTCGATGTGCTCACTTCATATT
>CAMOHE010031146.1:0-46273 GCA_946598075.1 Artocarpus hirsutus
TATTTTCTATAAATTTTATCCCTAAGCATATAACACTTATATGCTAAATTTATAGTCACATAAATAATTATGAAATTTTCTTGATATTTATAAATGTATTCATAACACATATATCAACCAAAATAATAACAAATGCTACTTTATTTATTTATTGTCAAAAAGTACAATGTCACAGTTTTTAGGGCACCAAACCCAACACGCATAACATGCAATTTTTTCCTTTTCATTGGTGAAAAGAATTTTCCAAACATAAACCATATCCCTAAATCCCAACTAGATTTTCTATTCAACGAACATAACTAGGTCATTTGTACAATAGTGAAAAGTCCATAACAGAAACATTAATCCAAACAGAAGTACTAATTAATTGACTAGGACATCATGCCTTCCAAATTTTTCCATGATGAAATCAGCCAGAGCCTGAACACTGAGAGGGTTTAAAACATCGAGTTGATGAAAAAGGATGCGGTCGGCAGAAATACCAAATTGATCTTGTAGCAATGATGTGGCAGCTCTTCCTCTCTTTTCATCTCTAGCAGTTAAGATCACAGAAACGCCCTTTGAGCTCAGCTGCCTCACAGTCTCAAAGCCTATTCCCTCGGTTGCCCTTGTAACCACTGCATATCTACTCAAAGAAATAACTGTCCTTGCAAACCTGGTTTTTTTACACTTACAAACCATCTAGATATATTTGTTTGCCTGTCCAGACTAGGTTAAAAAAAAAACAAAAACAAAAGAGTTGTGGAGCTCTGCAAGAGATACAATGGGCCACAAAAGATGATTCGTAATGTTGAAAACCCCTTATAAATGTTTTGCGAAGCCAAATAAAATCGATCTATGAGCTGGTTTGAAAAACTATCTTTTTCACTTTTTTTTTTTTTTTTTTTTTTGAAATGTAATGTTAAGTAGGGCATCCATACAACAATAGGATCTCAATGAGGACAGAACAGCATGTGGACTGGCTGAGAGTGGACCTTTTTGGCTAACTAATCCAAGTTGAGAGGGGAGTTCTGCGGAAAAAAACACAAATTTTTGTGGGGTAGCTGTCTGCCCCTCCTCAAGTAGATTCACTACTATGTATTAGCAAACCACTAACAAGGTCTTGTATTAGCAAACTATTGCAATCTGATAGTAACATCTGCTGTCTATCCTAGTGTGGTTCGGCGTTAAAACTAAATGGTATAAATGGAAATAATGAAATGGAAGCTCATGCGTAGGTGATTTTGATACCTTTCAGCTGAATGGTTTCCGTTGCTTGCCATTTGGCAGCGAAGTTGACTGTGATTGGGCGTACTCACGTTGATGGGCTATTCCTTGTACTGTTCTTTTCTCTCCTAAACCAGTTGAAGCTCTTGAGACGGGTGGCTTTACTTTCAATGAAAGTTTGGCAGAAGGTGTGATTTATAAACATGATGATATTGTCTGAGATTTTCTTCGTTTAACATATTCTATTTTTGGGCGACGAGAACGACCATCTGCCACTTTTTCTTATTACTAGTTAGGGCTACGTTCTACGTATGTGTGAAGCTCTGCTACGTATGTGTGAAGCTCTATGTGAGGTTGAACATGTTTATTTTGATATAAGATTTATTGAAACTTTTATTTTTATTTTTTAAGTTTAATTTGAAAATATGTTACGAATATTGCCATTGAGAAAAGATTAGAAAGACTGAATTCGTCTTAATTGTCATGACAGAGTTGGTAATCTTGAGAAAGATATAGTCATCAACTTTAGCAACCTAAGAAAGGGAAAAAAAAAACTATAAACAAAATAAAAAAATTGAGGAATGCAGCTGACTCTTAATCAAACTATTGGGAGAAAAAAAAAACAAAAAACTCCAATATTATTGTTTCAAAAAACTACAAATGTATCCTTTAAATTTAAAGGATACTTTTATAGTTTTAAAAAATAGAAAGATAAATTAAAAAATAACTAAAACTGAAGGCATAATTGTGATTAACCAAAAAGAAGAAGAAAGATAAAAATCATCTTTGGGAGGAAACACAAAAAATCATTGTGGTAAAATTTGGACATTGCCATTAACTATGTGAATTAAGGAATTTTACCTTTGTTAGAAGAAAGAGAAACTAGTTTTGTCGATATGGCATTTCACATACAAAATTAGAGTTCAATGGGAGTTCATCTTCAAGGACACGCGGCAAATTATTGTAAATGGACGGGAATTAGGAGAGCCTATCAGGACAGCTCTCTGTTCTTCGAAAGGTAATTCAATTGGGTCTTCTACATTTGTTTCTTATTATATGGTTATTTGTATTATTCATTAGAAAAGTAGCAAAAAGATTACAAGCTGATGCTGATAAGAGGGTAATCGTTGGCCTATATATAATGAACAACAAATTAATCTGCCAGCAACAACCAATTTTACCAAGGATTCGGAGCAAGAAGTGGATTTAAATGGCTTAGGAGTCGACAATTATAGAAGAGCATTTGATCAGTTTTGTTTATGGTCTAAATATCCAGAACTGTTGACCTTTTGTGAAATCAGTTTGTACTATGAGAAATTCACAATCCATATTTTCTAATTTGTGAAAGAAAAAATTTTCAATTTTTCAATATCATGTGCATTTCTCTTTCTTTTATTATTATTATTATTATTATTTTTTGGAATAAGTTAGATGGGACAAATTGAACGTAAATAAATGCCGAAGCACATCATAAGATCAAGCATATCGTATCATAAAAGTTAAGACCCAAGACTTGGCCCTTCGCAAGCGCAGAGAATATGAAAACTGGACGGAGGTAATTTTCTCACACGCACTTACAGGTTTGGAATAGCCACCTTCTATTTGGGTTTCCCTTGTACATTTGTAATTGTAGAAATAAGTTTTCTTTTTTGGCTTAATTGGTTTCTTTTTCAATATGCCTTTTTGGCTTAATTCTTCTATTTTAAAAACTACAAAGGTATCTTTTGAATTTAAAAAATTAGTTTCTATCCCATCCTTATGAATGAAAAAAAGAGGCAAAACAACATAACTATCTTTAAACATTTATGAAAAATATTATATAAATTTAAAAACATAAAAAATCTAAAAAAACCATCTTATTTTAGAAAAAAAGACCTTAAGTTTTATAGACTTTTAAATGTAAAAATATTTTTTAAGAAAAAATTCTCAAAATGAAAAATATATTTTAGAAACAAACTCGATCTTCCTAATATTATCTTTTTTTTTTCTCCTTGTTTATTCAATCAAAAAAGTCTACAAGGGATAAAATTGAAACAAGCATTTCAAATTCAAAAAATATTTTTGTAGTTTTAGATAAAAGAAGATAAAGAGAAATAAGTAAGACCAGATGTATAATTTTGTAATTAATTCATAAGCTTTTTTTGCACAACGTACTTTTTTTCTTTCTTTTATTATTATTATTATTTTTTGCTAACCATCCTTGTAAAATGATAGATATATCCTTTTAAATATGTCCTACATTAGTAACTTCAGATAATAATAATATCCTTAATACTTTTTTCTACTATTTATTAAATTTACAAAACTTAGCCAAAAAAAAAGTTGTGCCCGAATGACCTCCTTTTAAGGTTTTTTTAGTAAATGACCGATTTCTTTTTCTAATTTAGGGGAATAAAATTAATATCATTAAAGTGGAAATAATATTTTATCTAACTACTCATATTTTGCTCACTTATGACTGAATTCTCTAGGAACTTTTTAAATGACTTATACAATTTTCTCTTCTTTTTTTTTTTTTCCTAACATGAAACCACTTTTAAATATTAAAAAAAGAGCTAACTTTATGAAAAATCCTTGACTTTTGTTCTCTTTCTAAAATTAGGTCATGCACTGAAAAGTGTTTTAACTTAACTCTTGAACTTTTTCCGTGTATTAAATTTTGTCCCTTAATTAAATTTTAGATAGAAAAGTATGTAATCTTGTAATTTCTTCTTAAGGAATAGACACTCTCCTAATTTGTCCAAAAAAAGCCAAAAGGTCACTGGAGACCTTTTATGCCTTTAAACCCCAAAGGCTACTATAATCCCAGTGAACAAAGAAAAAAATAGAAAAAGAAAAAATTGTGAAAAATACCCATCTTAAATTTAATGAACTACAAGAAAGAACAATTTTAAAGTAAATGTTGTTCTAGGTAACTGGGTGATATATTTTATTTTTCCTTCAAATTTGTACTTTGTTTAAGGTTTAAGATCTTTCTTTCTCTCTCCCCCTTCTCTCTTTGATTATGCTTTTTTATTGGTAATTGGTGATAAGCTTTAGGCTTTTGTTTCATTATGATAAAATGTGTAGCTAGACTTTTGTCCGTTTGTGAATTCAATACATCATTTATCAATTCCAAAGAAATATCAGACATGCTTCTTTGTGTTGAATCGCATTTCATGCTTCTTTCTTTCTTTTTTTGTTGGATAAACCTGATAAGGGGCATGCTCTTTAGGCTTTTTGTTTTTGAGGGGGAAAAACTGAGTATGGACATTTCTTTAGTCTTTTTACTTTGGAGGAAAACATGAAACATGATTATAGACAAGCTTTCTAGTCTTCTTTGGTTTAGAGGAAAACTTGATCGTCGACAAGTTAATTTAATTTTGCTTAATGTTGATGAATTTAGATATATGGACTTTTAATGACGTGAATTTGACTTTGATTTTTTTTTTCCCTTTTCCTTTTTGCAGTAAATGGTGAAAAAGGACATTTCCTTGCATGTTTATAACTTAAGTACCAGTGTGTTAACTTTTTTCATCCAAAAAATTAGCAAAGGGTAATTGAGAGACTAAATTTGAGACAAGAAAAGAGTCCAAGGGTTAAGTTAAATCAATTTTGAGTACATGGACTAAATTTAAAAAGAGAAAAAAGTTCAAGGACCTTTAATGAATTTAACTCTAAAAAAACTTTGATAGGATATGAAAAGATAGGCCCTGTTTGGTGTTGTTTTGAAAATTTTTAAAAATGTTTTTATATGTTTTTTGAGACAATAATTTCAAAAATACTCTCAATATAATTCCCAAAAAATTCTTATTTTCTAAAACAAACTATTTTTACTTATTTTAAAAACACTACAAAACAGGCCCTATATTTATGGGATTCTTTTTTTGAAGTCGTATTTAATTGTCATATTTTATATATTTTATTGGATATGATATAATCTGAATTTATCTATTTATCAAACCTTATTAATCTCTCCAATATGACAAAAGTTTGAAATTGTATCCAAATTTAATCTCTCTACTTCTTTCTACAACCCTTATAACTATTGACCTAAATTTAATCTAAGAGCTCAGAAACTATGTAGTAGGATACACAGACTTTTTTTTTTTATTATTGTAAATACTTTGGCAAAAAATTCTCGGTATATGACTGTAAGCTAATTGGATGAGGTTTTAGTTTCACGTGATTAACCATCGACCTTCAAAGTTCAAACGCGTTTTATAATGGTTTCACGTTTGCCAATTCAGTGTCCATCGTGCAGCTTTTGTTCTCTTTATTTTTTATAATCATTTCATGCATCTTCTCTCCAAGCCACGTGAAAGGATTCTCTCCAAATTACATACACTGAAAAATGAGGCTTTTTGGCTACGGGGAAAGAATATATATTATTAAAAATATACTCTAACAAACTACTTATTAAAACTACTCCTTTATTAGAAATTGATGATTATTAAAAGACCAAGTTATTCTTCCTCTCAAAATAAAACCTGCCAGGTTCTGTCTTGGAACATACGGGAACCCGCTAGGTTCGATCACAGAATTTGTCGTAACCCATCTTCGGTTGCCTGAGCAGGATGCTTGATTATAACCTGCAAGGTTCTAACTTACAATTTACTAGATTCTAATATTTTTTTTCGAAATAAAGTAGCACCAATCACCTCTGGTTGCCCGTGTGGGTCGAGTTGCAACCTGTCAGGTTTCAACTTGAAATCTAACTGATTACAATATATTTTTTGACACTAGAAAGCACCAACTGCCTTTGGTTAATGATGCAGGGTGCTAGAGCATAATAGAACTCATCAGGTTTCGTCTTGAAACCTATTAGATTCCGTCCAAAAAATGGTTGGAACCGCTAGATTCTGTTTTGGAACGGGTTCCAACAAGAAAACCGTTAGATTTTTTTTGATAAATCACTGAAACTACTATGGATACTCGCCGATATCTACACTGTGGTTATCGTTCGAAAAATACTAGCATGGTTACTGACTGATAACTGCCAAGACTGGCAGCACTGCAGCTATTTTTCAACAAAGAGAAATCACAAAAATGCACAAAAAAATCACAAAAACAACAAACAAGACCTAAATAACATATGTATATGTATGCATATATATCTGGAAAAGAAATTTGGACTAGAATTTAAATGAATTGTTATGTTTATTAAGCAAATCTTCTTTTTTTTCCCTATACATACTTAATGCAAATAGAACTTCTAGAACACAACACACACTCACAGATCTATGATTGGAAACAAAAACTAAAACAAAAAAACAAAAAGAAAAAGAAAATTCAATGAAAAAGAATTTAGAGAATCTTACTGTTATATATTGAAGAAGAAAAAATCAAAAAAGAAAAAGAAAAAATTACTCGCATCTATCATTCAACTTGCCAAACTCATTAGTGCTCGATGATAACCTTGAAAGCAGGTTCGTCGGTGACAAAATGGGATCAGTTATGGAGTGTCAGAGTGCCAACGAGCAAAGAGGAAGTAGAGCAGCATCGTAATCAGTGGGATTGGATAGCAACTTCTCATATCAGAGACTCCATGGCTGAAAGGAATCGAGATCCATAGTCGTTGAAATGAAGATCTAGCCTCAGCTTCGATAGTCAGATTGTGATGCCAGCAAAGTCGAGATCGCGATGCCAGCAAAGTGAAGATTGCAAGATACATTGTTGTCACGATAGAGGTCACAGAGTAGGCCAGATTGACGATGGTCTGGCAAAAATTAATGATGGTTGGGAGGAGAGAAAGTGACAGAAGGAGAGAGAGAGTAATGAGAGAGAGAGAAGGAGCAAGGGAAGCTAAGAGAGAGAGGAAAGAGAGAGAATATTGAGACTCAAAGAAAAAGAGGAGAGAGAGCATGGAAACCTGAGAGAAAGAAAGAAGAGAGAGAGAGAGATTGTTTGGCTAAAAAAGACAGGCTAGAGAGAGAGCTAGATGGAGAGAGAAAATAAAGGTTTTAATTCTTGATAATAAATCATAATGAGCAAGATAACAAATGTATAATTAGAATTTTAAAAAATAAAATTAAGAAAAAAAGAGTTTTGAAAAGTCAAAAAGAGAATGAATAAGTAGTGTCATTTAGAGACATTTCATATAGTTTTCTCTTTTTAAAAATATTAGTGTGATACTTCAAATACGTTTCTAAAAGCCCACATACTTTGATATTAACATAATATTGTTCATGAATTCGGAAAGTTTGGTTTACCCCTTTTCTTTTTTTTAATAAACTACAAATGAATTTCATTAAAACTTTAAAGACAAAGAAAATTAGGTAAAGCTAATTAAACAAAGCAATATATAGATAAGTGGGTTTCCTTGTCTTTTTTATTCTTGAGAAAATTACATACACTACCACATTTTTTAATCATCAATTTTTTATGCCACAAAAAAGAAATATTCAAAGAAGTTATGCCACAAATTTTCACTTCCTTAAATTTTCCTAAATCTCTCTCTCTCTTTCTCTTTCCTTCGAAAAATCTCCCAATTAAGCCTTCGAAAAAAATCTTGACATCGTTCTTCGTCACTGGCTTTAGTGCTAGAGAAGTCACGCTCAGATTTCGTCCGTCGGACCGTCACTCTATCTTATAATCTCTTTCTAGTTTCTCTCTGTTGTTCTCGATGGCCAAGATCTATAGCGAGTGGAGGCAAATCGAAGCCACATCGTTTTTGCTGTTTAGGGAGTGGCCAACGGTGGAGTGTAGAGAGTATTTTTTTTTTCAATTTTACTGTTTAGTTTTTGTATTTTGTCTTTTGAATATTTATTGTTGTGTTGTGTTTTTTTTTTTTTTTTTATTTTTTGCGAGATCTGTAATGTTGATCATCATGGCAAGGTCGACAAGACACAACGAGAAGTTTGTTTCCCCTTTCAATGATGATGCTGCTGGGTGATCTTGTGGTGGCAGGATTTGCTTTGCCTTGTGGCAGTTTCTCCCTCGGGTGATGCATCGTGAATGCAAAGGTTGAGGATTTTTTTGAGACCAAAACCGAAATTTCAAAGATCCTGACTCGACATCATGGGATTTTGAACCTGAAGTTAGAGACTGAAATAGAGACGAGAGATCTTTGCTCAATTGAAGAATTTTTTGTAAATTTTCAATTTTTTGTAATTTTTTTTGTATTTTTGTCTTGTGGTTTTTTGTGGAGTTAGTGAATAAAAAAAATATATATTCAAAAATCAACGGTGGCATAGTCACCCCACCCTGATTTTGGTAGTTTTCAGCTAGTGATTTATAAAGTATCTGTAGAGAATAAAACAAAGGACCTAGTTAAATGATGTCATTCTAACAGCGGAAGTTGTGGAGAAAAGAAAACTGAATAGAAACGGCATTGTTAGGCTTAAGTGGAACGATGACGTTTCAGTAATAAAAACAAAGAAAAGATGAAAACCGTTCGGAATCAGAGAAACAAGAGGAAACTTCAAAACAATAGCTTCAGATAACACAAGCAGACTGCCACGTCAGAAACAAATCGGATGGCTCTTAAAACACAAGCGAGTTTTGACGGTTCACGATCAAAGAAAAAATTAAACTGTTCCAACGTCCAAAATAGTGGATCTGACGCTTTGAAAAGGGACTTTAGTCATTTCAAAGAATTTTAGTGAGAATCAATGAGGTGGCAATAAACGTGTTCGTGTCGTCATGTTTACAGCATAATACGTTTAGCTCGAACACAAACACAACACGATTAATAAATGTACCAGAAATGCAAACACGAATACGGTACGTTTGTGGCACGCGTAACACGGCACGACACGATTAGCATGATTATTAAACGTACCGTGACGGGTTGATACGATAACAACATGCATATGACACGTTTATAATCCAATTAACCAAAAATTAAAAAAATTAAAAAAAAATTAAAAAATTAAAAAAAAAAGCGAATAAAGAAAATAATAAAAACACATTATCTAATTAATACTAACCTACTACAAATATTTCAAATATTTTTATTTTTAAGTTTAAATGTGTTACAAATATGTGGCTCGTGTCGTACAGTGTCGACACGTTTACGGCCCGTTTAATTAAACGTGTTAAAGCGTGTTGGCGTGTTAACATGAATCCAGCCCGTTTATTTTTGTGTTATTCGTGCCAACCCATTTATGGCCCAATTAATAAACATGCGGTCCAAACCCGTTTATCTCATGTCGTTTTCGTATCGTGTCATCTTGTTGTATCCAAAATTGCCGGCCTTAAGTGAGATATTCAAGAGAGAGGAGTTCTCTTGTTTCAGATAATTGTATTTCTTTTTTTAGATCATAAAAGTTCTAGAATTCAAGTGCTAGATTTGTTTGGAAAGATAGAAAATCACCTAAAACAGTATCGTAATAAGATACTAGCAATCTCCAATCAATGACTGCAAGGTACAATGGTGGGATATTGATGGTAGCCATCTGGGGCCAGAAAAATTTGTCATGAGGGGCAAGAGAGTGGAACTAAATTAAGAAGGTGGAGCAAATAAGAAGATCTATATATCTTTTTTTTTAGAGGAGCAAAAAACAATTTTACAGGAGTAAATCAAATTTTATTAATTTAATCGACAAAATTATAAGAAAGAAAGAACAAAAAAAAAAAAAAAGAGAGGTGGAAGCCCACCCTTGTCTATCAGTGGCATCGCCCATGGCCTTCTGGCTATCATTGGCTGCAAAATTTTTAGTATCACAACTAAATGCCACTAAATATCATGGTAAATATTAATAGTCATTTGTTGTTGGAATTTTTAGTATCATGGTTTGATACCATAAAGGGACATGGTATAATACTACTAGTCACTGTTACCCTTTTTTTTAATCACAGCACAATACCACAAAGTATCACGGTAAGATACCTTTAGTCATTAGTATGATCATATTGAGAGTTTATAATAGCATTGTTAGAATAAAACTGTGATGAAAACCATCATTATCCAAGATCATTCATGTCAAATCATCAAGAATATTAGTAAGATGCGGAAGTTAACCTGAATCCATTGATTAAATGTGATTCTTTAGTATTTTGGTTGAAGATCTTCCAAGTCTGGTACATAAATCCTCATTCTCAGAATTCTCTGTAATTTCTCTATAGATGGGGAACAAAAACATAATGTACGTACTGACTTGGGGACCACAACCCCTTTATATAATTGTTAAACCCTAGCAATTATCCTTAATTACCAATTTAGCCCATCATAAAATTAGTAATTACTATTTTGGTCTCTACACTTAGGAGGCCCACACTTAATGATGCATTAAAAGCCTAAAACCCAAATTGATCACTTTTAATTGGGCAACTTTATTGATAGCCTTTAATTCACGTTTATTAAATATATTAGCCCATATATATTAGATTTTGATTCAACAATCTCCCACTTGGGCTACATATATGAAACTTTATAAATGTGAATTATACCTTATGAGCTCATGAATTTTACTATCAAAACCTTATACATCTCAACAATCTTGTCCATTAACCATATTAATAAAGGATCAAAGCGACCTTCGTTACATTTGTCGTAACTAGACCCATCAATGATCACATATACCAATACAACTAACGATAAGATCAAGCATGGATGTGTAACGTGGAAATTTCATGCAATGTGATCATAACATGCCTATTTCCAACTAGTCCACCTTAAAACCTTAATAAGATCAAACCATACCAAAATCAGAGTATGAATAAACTGAAAACTTTATTTTTGTAGAAAATAACCTTAAAATATCCATAAATTGAAATAACTGAAAATGTCTATATCATAAGAGCATTTAAAATTACAAGAGCATTTAAAATTACAAACTCCCACTAAAACTGAATATCTTGAAATGATATGACACCCATACGAGCAGTGTGCTCATGAAACATTTTGGGTGGCAATCCCTTAGTAAGCGGATCCACAACCATGGAGTTTGTGCCGATGTGCTCTATAGACAACTGTCCACTCTGAACTCTTTCTTTTACAACTGGGAACTTGATCTCTATATGCTTTGACTTCGTCGAGCTCCTGTTGTTGTTGGAATATAAAACTGCTGATTTATTATCACAAAATAACTTGAGTGGTCTTTGAATACTGTCCACTATGCGCAGTCTTGTGATAAAATTTTGCAGCCATGTTCCATGATTAGATGCCTCATAACATGCTATGAACTCTGCCGCCATCATAGAAGATGCTATAAGAGACTGTTTAGCACTCTTCCAAGAGACAGCACCTCCAGCCAGAAGGTAGACATAGCCCGATGTAGATTTCATACTATCTTGGCATCCAGCATAATCGGAGTCAGTATATCCAATGATCTCAAGCTGTTCCGACCTCTGATACGTGAGCATGTAGTCTTTTGTTCTCTGTAAATACCTCAAGACTCGTTTGGCTACTACCTAGTGATCCTTTCCAGGATTGCTTAAGTACCTGCCCAACATCCCTGTAACGTACGCAATATCCGATCGCGTACAAACCTGAGCATACATCAGACTCCCTGCTGCTGACGTATAAGGAATCTTCTACATTTCTTTAACCTCAAAATCATTCTTAGGGCACTTATTGAGACTAAACTTGTCTCCCTTAGCCATAGGGGTATCACTTGGTTTACAATCCTGCATACTATATATTTTGAGAACCTTTTCGATACTAGCCCTTTTGTGATAATCTTTGAATACCCCGAGAGCGATCCCGGTGTATCCATATACCCAACACAAAAGAGGCGTCACCAAGATCATTCATATCAAATTTCTTTGATAAAAATCTCTTGGTTTCGTGCAATAAGCCTATATCGTTGCTGGCAAGTAAAATGTCACCGACATATAAAACCAGAAAAATATACTTGCTCCCACTGAACTTATGATATATACAATCATCGATCACATTCATCTCAAAATCGAACGAGATGATAACTTGATGAAATTTGTAATACCATTGACGAGAAGCTTGCTTAAGCCCATAGATGGATTTCTTTAATTTGCAAACCATCTTCTTTGTATCTCCCGACACAAAGTTTTTCGATTGCACCATATAGATTGTTTCATCAATGTCGCCATTGAGAAACGTAGTCTTAACATCCATCTGATGGAGCTCAAGATCAAAATGTGCCACTAATGCCATTATAATCCTGAAAGAGTCTTTCAAAGAAACTGGAGAAAAAGTCTCTTTATAGTTAATGCCTTCTTTTTGTGTAAAGCCTTTAGCGACAAGACGAGCCTTATATCTCTCTACATTGCCTTTCGAATCCCTCTTGGTCTTAAATATTCATTTGCAACCAACGGGTTTTGCACCTTCAGGCAATGGGACAAGATCCCAAACGTCATTGTCCTTCATAGACTTTATCTCTTCATTCATGGCATCAATCCACTCTTGAGATCTAGAACTTTCCATGGCTTGACGGAAGTTGATTGGATTATCTTCCACCACACCAATGTCATACTCATGTTCTTGGAGAAATACAATGTAATCATCTGGCACTGCATTTCTTATTTCTCTAGTGGATCTCCTTAATGGCATAGGTTCTTGAGGTGGTAGAGTTTGTTCTTCTAGAACAATTTCTGGAATGGGAGGTTCTCTGACATTGTCTTGATTTGGGTCTGCTTCTTGAACAATGTCAGGATTAGGAACATGATCAATGTCAATAACAGTTGTAGGAATATCAACATATTCCTCTTCAAAGACAAAGTACCTAACCATATCTCCCCCTACAAACTTGACATCCTCAAAGAACCGGGCATTTTCCATCTCAAATATCGATTTGGTTGTAGGATCATAAAACTTGTACCCCCTGGATCTTTCAAAGTATCCAATGAAATAACAACTAACTGTCCTTGAGTCCAGTTTCTTTTCATTAGGCCTATAAGGCCTTACCTCAACTGGACATCCCTAAACATGCAGATGCTTTAGACTAGGCTTCTTGCCCATCTAGAGTTTGTAAGGGGTTTTGACAGTTGCCTTAGTTGGAACCCTATTAAGAATATATGTTACAGTCTTAAGCACTTCTCCCCAGAGTGATTCTGGTAAGGTAGAATGAGAAATCATACTCCTCACCATGTCCTTAAGTGTCCAATTTCATCTTTCAGCAATACCATTCATAGTAGGCAAACCTGGCATAGTGTACTATGGGACGATACTGCTTTCTTCTATGAACTTAGCGAACGGTCCTGGATGTTGTTCACCTGAACCTCATATCTACCATAGTATTCATCACCACGGTCAAATCTGATGCTTTTAATCCTTTTGCTGAGTTGATTTTCAACTTCAGCCTTATAACTTTTGAACACATCCAACGACTGTGACTTTTTGTGAATGAGATATATGCAGCTATATTTGAAAAAATCGTCTATGAATGTTATAAAATATTGTTGACTATTCCAAGAAGCCATAGGGAATGACCCACAAATATCTGTATGTATTAATTCTAAGACGTCCAAGGTCTTGTTGGCTTCAAATCTCTTTTTATTGGTTTGTTTCCCCTTAATATAGTTAACACAAATATCAAAATCTGTAAAGTCTAAGGGGTCAAGAATTTCATCTGACACAAGTTCTTCTATTCTCATTTTGGAGATATGACCCAATCTCTTGTGCCATAAACAGCTGAATTCTCATTGGTTAATTTTCTCTTTATACCTCGTATACTTAATTGCAGGGATTCATTAAATGAAGCAATTGTATCAAGTAAATAAAGATTATCATAACCTGATAAAGAACCGAAACCAACTAATTTTGAATCATGAAATAAACTAAATTTTTCATTTCCAAATGAACAAGAATAACCAAATTTGTCCAAAGCAGAAATAGAAATCAAATTTCGTCTAAAAGATGGTACAATAAATGTTTCATCAAGATCCAAATAAAATTTAGTCTTTAACAATAATCTAAATTTTCCTATTGCTTCAACTTTAACTTTTTTGCCATCGCCTACGTAGATGTATCTTTCACCATCATTTGGCTTTCGGCATCTCAAGCATCCCTGCATAGACACATTGATGTGAGTGGCTGCACCAGAATCCATCCACCAAGTGTGTTCAGGTATCGAAGTTAAATTAACCTCTGAACAAACCAAATTAAGAAGCATATCTTTTTTGGCACGCCAAGCGTGATATTTGGTGCAATACTTCTTCTTATGTCCTGCAGCTCCACAGAAGAAACAACCCGTACCTTCCAGATCAATCGGTCTCTTTTGTTGTTTCTTTTGTGGTGCCGTAACTGCAGCTTCCTTATCCTTCTTCCTTTTCTTCCCTTTATCCTTGGAAGTAGTAGCCAAGTGAGCACTCTTTGTCTTTTCTTGCTTCAGCCTTTCCTCTTCTTGCACACAATGTGAGATGAGCTCATTAAGAGACCAAGTCTCCTTTTGGTAGTTATAGCTCACCTTGAACTGACTGAATTGTGTAGAAGAGATATAAGAACCAAATGCACTAGCAAGTCCTTAGAAAGGTCAAACTTAAGTGCTCTCAATTTTGAAGCAAGATGAGACATCTCCATGATGGACTCCTTGATGTTCCCTTTGCCTCTATATCTCATTGAGATGAGGCTTGCTAAAAGTGTACTTGTTTTAACCTTTTCATTTTTAGCAAATCTCTTCTCAATGTCCTCAAGGAACTCTTTGGTTGTCTTTATCGTTTCCGATATAGTGCCCCTGAATGCTTTTGGAATGGCCTTCTTCGTGATCATCATACACATGCAATTTGACTTCTCTCACCTTTCCATGTCCCTCTTTTGATCAGAGGAACTTTTATATGTAAGAGGTGCAGGAGAAGGAACCCTTAACGTAAGGTCGAGATCCATGACTCCGAGAACTATTAGGAGGTTCTCTTGCCATGATTTGAAGTTGCTACCATTCAGCATAGGAATTGAATTGATGTTGGCAGTAATATTAGAGGCAGAATTAGTAGCTGAAACATAGAACAAAACAAACGAACCCAAAACAAGCTCACATAAGAATTCATAATAACAATAATAAATCCAAATAAAGGTAACCCCATCTCAAGATATCGGGCACTCCATTAATATTTAGTCTTTGGACAAAAATATTAACTTGTAAGTGATATCTTGGTGTAGTAATCAAACACTGACAATAAGAACATGTTAAACAATAAATCTTCCTTTGGGCCAATTTATTATTCATATGTAAAATCGAATAATCATCACATGTTTATTACTACAAGTGTACGTGCAATTTTGTTAAATATTACCTTCCTTTAGGCCGGTCAATATTCACATAAGTTGCATGGACACAACCGTTTATATTCTAAAACAAATTAATTTCCATAAGAGAGGCCACTTTGGTTACATGTTGCTTCAATTAATTCATCTCAAAATATATATATAAAACACCAATATTTGAATTTAGAACTGTACCAAAAAATGACCCAAAAAAAAAATAAAAAAAATTTTTTGATCAAAAGTCAACCTGGTCAAAGTCAACCAGTCTACTTGACTGGTCAACTTTGACTTGGTCGGGGCTAGACCGGGTCAGGTTGCCCAACCTAGATCTTAACCCAGCCCCCTTTAATTTTTTTTGTTTTTTTAAAATACTCTAGTCACCTAGGGGGTTAACCCCTTGTGACTTTGCTAGTCAAGTGCCAAAGATTAGCCCGTGTAAGGGGCCTAACTAGGCCCGTGTATGCCTTACCCTTTTTTTATGTAGTCTGGTAACCTAAGGGTTTAACCTCTGGGTTATAACCGGTCATAGGCCCAAATGGGCCTGTGAATTTTCACACTTGTTCTGGGCCGAAGCCCAGAAACTTCCCCAGTGGTCGTTCGACCCCAATGGAGAAGAGTGTAGCCATGAAAGAATTTTTTTTTTTTGTTTCTTTCTTTTCGGCAGACTTTTCGCCAGATTTCTGCCGTATATCACGATAAAAAAAAAATATCAACTGAATCTTAAAAAGCATTCAATCCTCTATATATATATATGAATCGTTTTTTTTTTTTTGGGCAACATATGCCATACACAACAAAGAAACAAGGTTTCTTGAAAAATAAAAACAAATACTTTCAAAGATATATATACATACACATATCGAAAACATATTTCTGAATCTATTGAATTCGTCCCGAATATATATGTATATAACTGTTTTTTTTTTTGACAGGTGCCAATTCATAAGAAAAAAAAAAAACTTTGAAACAATAACATGTATATAACGATTCATACAAACTGAATTCAAAGCCGTACTCAACTTTTGCATATATATATATATATACACACACACATATAAAACTGAAATTGTATAACTGAATCGAATCAATCATAAACTCAATTCAACCAAATTCTCAAACTGTATATACTTATGTACATAAACCTAAATCAACCGAATAAAACATTAAACCAAAAAAATTCTCCAAACAATTGTTCTCAAATTTAACAATTTTAAAGAAACCATAGATGGTTAAATTTGAGAATTTTTATGAGAATTACATCTACAAAAATTTTTGATTCCCAATGATTTAACATAAAGAGGCTCTGATACCACTTGTTAGAACAAAACTGTGATAAAAACCATCATCACTCAGGATCATTCATGTCAAATCATCAAGAATATTAGTATGATGTAGAAGCTAATCTGAATCCATTGATGGAATGTGATTCTTGACTATTTTGGTTGAAGATCTTCCAAGTCTGGTATGTAAATCCTCCTTCTTAGAATTCTCTATAATTTCTCTGTAGATGGGGAACAGAAAAATAATGTACGTACTGACTTAGGGCCCACAACCTCTTTATATAATTGCTAAACCCTAACAATTATCCTTAATTACCAATTTAGCCCATCATAAAATTAGTAATTACACTTTTGATCTCTACACATAGGAGGCCCACACTTAATGATGCATTAAAAGCCTAAAACCTAAATTGATCACTTTTAATTGAACAACTTTATTGATAGCCTTTAATTCATGTTTATTAAATATATTAGTGCATATATATTGGATTTTGATCCAACAAGCATAACATGGCATGATTCTTAATATAATAGCATAACATGGCATGATATTCTCTCTGACAAAATATATATATATATATATATATTGTCACAGAGCACGGATTATATATGTATGATCATATTGGGAGAATATGATGGCATGATATTCTCTTTTCTCATGGTATAATTAATCAAAGCATGGATTTAAATACAAAATACTAGCAAAGAAACTAAAGAAACATGAGTGCCTTAGAAGTCCTTCCTACTAAATAGAACTTGGCTAAACGAATATCTAGTTTGGAGACTGAGTTTCCGTTCATCCATGTCAAATCCGAGACGACACTGCACTTACTTGTTTTCTGTCCCCTTGCCAGAGGGATTTGGTTCAGATCAGGCCGGAATGTGAGATGGACAGGTTTAAGTTTGACTACCCTAAGGAGTTCCTACTCCTCTTGTTGAAGCCGCCTGATGCCTTGGTCAAGGGAGGTCGTGTGCTTGAGAGAGAGAGACAAGTTCGAGTTCATAGCTTGGGCTGCAATCACAATTTTCAAAATCTGGTGACCTAGTCATTTCTAGCTCGCCAGATTTCCAAACAATGTTCCAAGCAATGTCATTTAATATTACTTAATGAGTGAGAGAGACAAGTTCGAGTTCGTAGCTTGGGCTGCAATCACGATTTCAAAATCTGGCAAGCTAAAAATGTTCCATAGATATCTTAAGAAAAACTTAAATTTTTTAAACTTTACAAAATGTTAAATATTTAATATTACTTAATTCAAATAAAGTAAGTAAGATAAATAAAACATTTTTGGTCTAATATGAGCGTTCTATCACATAGTATAAATGAAAATTTTGCCATGATATTTGTCTCTATTTATCTTTTTCAATTCTTCAGATGTCAAGATAAATCCTCATGAATATTCTTTCTTCTAATTATCTCACTTAAATAACTAACATTTTATACGCATTATGAATGATATAGCATTTTGATACTTTTTTTTTCTTTTAATAATTTTTTTCAACTTTTTATTCCCTTTAAATCCTATATCTTTAAATAAACCTCATGGAAATACCATTTGGTTTCAAGATTGTCCATATTAAAACATTATTCCTAAATTTGTCTCTACTTAAATACTGTTTCCTGCAATATTCATTATTGAAAAAGTTATTATTATAAATACTTTCTTTATTAGATTGAGATTTACTCGTTGACATAATTATTAATAATTTCTTTTCTTTTTTTGAAATATTTCATTTTTTTAGTAGTTATCAATACTTTCTTCTTTTTTTTTTAACTTTCGATCACTTGTTTTGCTTAGTTAAGCAAAAATTTCGAGGACGGAATTTCATTTAAGAGGGTGGAATTATAACAACAAAAAATATAAGTTAGTTAGATTATGTATAAATTTAAATAATTAATGAGCTATAATTTAAAATATCATCATTTGCATCAGTTGAATTTAATATATATATATATATATGAATTTTGTTTTCATTTCAAAATAATTTTATTTCTGATTTGAGTTTTAATTCTTGAATTTTAACATTATTTTACTCATTTCCAGAACTTAACCTGCATTTCCTCATAATTACAAAAATATCACCACTTGGCACGTCCAAATTCCTCCAGCGCAACTCACGTGATATTTTTCCTTAGGAAATCTGATAGCTCTTCCCAAGTTTAAGACGTTCAAACAAACTCTCACGTGCCAAGGATCCACACTCTTTTTAAAACCCCACACTTCAGACCATCCATCTTCCTCTCTCCCTCTCTCTAACATTTCTCTCTCTCTCACTCACTCTCCCCCTCTTTCTCTGTTCTACAAAAACAGGGAGAAACCAACCATAATCTTGCCCAAAATCCGAGAGACAAACCTAACTCCCATAGCCAAGATTCAAGAAGAGCTTCCATATGACTTGTGATTGAAACTCTCCTGACTTTTTAAGGAATTTTAGAGGTAAGCTCTCCATAAACGAATAAGACTTTTTACACATCTGTTTAATCTAAAAATTTGTTTTAATCTTTCTTTCTTACTCTCTTGAAATTTTTGACGTTTAACGTTTATTCTTGAGCATAAGTTGTATTTGAGTTTAGCAACAAAATGAGTTTAAATGTTATAAACAGAGAATAAATTGTTCTTTTGGTTCATTGGTATTGTTAAAAACATATTTTGATTGTGTAAACTCAGATTTCTAAGTTGCATGTTTAATGTTTCTATGATTTAAAGTCCAAAAAATTTGGTTTATGCGTGTGGATGATTTAGATTGTGATTTGAACAAAATGTTTAAAATGAAATGTTTCTTTGTGTTCATACATGTTTAACTAAGTGTTTTGGATAAGTTTTATGTATTAAAAATTGATTTTGGTGTGAAAAATCCGAGTTGGAATGAGTCAGGCCGTGAAGAGCGTGAACTGGGCCCTGCCCAGTTCTGGCAGGTTCCAGATGACTGCCCCTTTAGAGGCTGATCAACCTACCTACTTCTTCCTTCGAACCCTTTGCGCCTCCCAACTTGTGCCAATTTTGGTTCCTTGCCATTTAGAAACTAAAAAAGACCGCTAAAGGCCATGTTTAAATGTTTTAAAACCTTAGAAAACTCGTTTGCGTTCTATAATCATTTTTTTACAAAGAGGCATACTAATGGTTAGTCTACACATGGTGGGGACTTGAAATCTTTGTTATTTTCTTGTTAGTTATTTGCTGACTCTATTAGAGAATCCTTAAGTTCCAGGCAGCGTTAGGGGGGCTTACTTTGCAGCAAGTTGGATTTGTGAGGATTAGAAGTATCTGTAGGTTTTATTGTAAAAGAGGTAGGATACTTACCTCTTCCTTGGTAGCCATGCTTTTAAATTTACTCACTTAATTGTAGAAAGATTTGTTTGATACTAATATGTTTATTACGAACCATTTTTTTGATAAATTTCTCGGAAGACGTGATTTTTGAGAAAATGTGTAAATATGTAAATATCATAAATTTGATATTTTAGAAAATAAATTTTTAAAATGTGATTTAGGCTTAAAATGAGAAATTCTGAGCATAAATGGTTTTTACAAACACTGTCAAAGAGCAAGCAACTATAGACAGTTAGTTTTGAAAGGATATCTATAGAGGTCCGTTATGAGATACAACCTAAGGAGAGACCCCTAAATCTTGATCGGGGCATTCTGTAGCATGGGTGATTGGCTAAAACACTGTAGATTTGTTTGATATAAGATATATCGATGTTTTGTGAACTAAGATTTTGGTTAAATTGTTTTGTTTTCCTATTATTTATTATTTATTTATTATTTAAATCATGGTAATTTTTTTTATTTAAATTCAAGGTTTGTACAATTATATCCAACTGGGCCTTGCTCATTTTTATTTGCTATGTTTTTGTTTGTTTAAACCCTCATCCCCTTAAGGCAGCATTGAGTTAGTATTGAGATGGTAGTGACGAGCTATTAGTGTGTGTTCCATGACGCTTCTAGTCAAGCTTGTGGCATGCACCATATTTCTAGAACAGTTTGTGTTAAATGCGATAATGTTATTTTCTTGTCTTAATTTAATTGTGTATATGCAAGAACGGTATGGCCTGTCATTGTCCCCACATTGTATGTTATGGATGGTTATAATATTTAAACTTCCAGAGATTGCAGAGTTTCATTGGAAATATTTATTTTGCTTTCAACTTTTTGTTTTAAACTAAAGATTTTGTTTAAATAATTTTCAATTAATTCAGATTTTTCTGATTTAAATTAAATGATTTGCTCAATTTATGTTAATCGTGTTCTTACTCCTAAATCCCTATTTGGGGCGTTACATTATTACATCCTCGCAACTACTTTTTTTATAATCATCCTTTAAATCCTCCCTTCAAGTATTTTTTTTTTTCAAATGTGTCCTTACTTAATTCTATTTCCCTGTAGCCATGTCATCTACTATTTTCCCCATATGTATGATGTATCTATTAAAAAATTTTAAATTGTCTATGTATAGATAATATCCAATGCTTTTATTTATTTGATTTTGAATCTCATATTTTAAATTAATTGTTCATACTTTTACCAATTTTCCCTTATTAAAATATGTTTTCTCAAATTTGTCCCTACTCATGTATTTTTTTCTCCTCATGGTATACTAAAATAACAATAAATTTAACAAATTGACTATTATTACTAATCAATCAAAAAATGAATGATCAATATTTTTCAGGGTCAAAATAGGGGTCCATAGATTTACAAATTACGACTTCTTTCCTATCTAATTGCCTCTCTCCCTTCTTTTAAAAGAAGTCCTCTTCACTAAACAATAAAATTCCATTTTTTTCCCTCCAAAATTCTTCTACAAATTTCGTTACTCTTCCTTTTCCAAGCTAATCGAATTTGAGTAAGAAAATAATAATAATAATAAACCGTTTTATCTTTGCTTCGAACTGTTCAAAAGGGAAACATCCTACCATTAAGGAAACCAGTAAAACGGTACACCTGATTTTTTTTTTAATGGAAAACAAGGATCTCATTGCTAAGGAACGACAGATAAGCTGGTTACCAAGTCAGGGGCGCATCCCTTGCATTGACAAAGCCAACAAACCTGGGCTTTAAAGCCCAACAAAATAGCAAATGGGCAGACCTATTCAGTAATTTACAAATCGAAATGAAACTAAATGAGGAAAACTTATTACTGAACGACAAAATATTAGAAAATAAGGGAGTAGGATACCAGGGCAGTCTTTTCCATTAGACAGTGCATCTAGGTGTATCTTACTGTCACCCTCAATACAAACACGAGGCCAACTCAGGCTGACTGCCACATCCAAAGTTCTCCAAATGGCCTGCAACTCTGCTTCTGCAGCAAAACTGTCATCTAGGACACCAACCCACATGCATAAGACATCATCATGGTTTCTGGCAATAATAGCTGCACTTGCATTCCCCTTCTTGAAAGCACCATCCACGTTGATCTTAATAACTCCTATAGGCGGCCTGGTTCATCACTGCCCTAGCTAATTTTAGAAATGGGGAAATTGATCACAAGCTAACATAGCTTTGAGATGATCACCAAGTTGAACTTGAATATGACTCATAATGGCTCCAATTAGTGGTTAGATGTTCTAGAAAGAACGTTCCAAAAGAGCCTCAATCAACTGGTTTTTTTGCTATTCTTTATCCACGATCGAAGTATGGGTGATCGTACATTGTACAGTTTTTCTTTCGGTAACTCTCTTTCCAACCACTTGAGAATACCTCGAGTTAAGATTATTGATGTTGAACAATAGCTTTTAGGGTGTTTTAGAGTTTCTTTTATTAGAGTACTCACTTTATGCTTATCAAATGATCTGAATAACATAGAAAACTCACCCCCGATTTATAGTTGCAGAATTTGGGACTAAACCTTATCAGAATTTGGGACTAAACCTTATCAGATTAAACCTCAAAATTCGAGTTTAGATCAACATCTAACTAAAAAATGAGTAAACACGTTTTTGACTTTAACTGCCACAGTTGACCGCGAAATAAAGGCGTGGTTGATTGCGTTGTCGCGATCTTAGAGTTCGAACCAAATTCAAACTCTTTAAGTTGATCTGATTGATTCAATCTTAATCAATTAGATAAATCCTATCTTATTTGACCTGATGTCCTTCATGGAGCCTCAATTTTAATTCAAGTAACCTAATAGAAAAGCTATCTAATTAAAATAGTTATATATAGATAAACTCACATAGATAAACTCACACAAATAAAATTTTATCCAAATAATTCAACATGTTTATCTTGAAATAATTCACAAAATTAATTCAACCGATAAACTAACATGAATTATTAAATTCAATTAACTCAAATTTTAGCCAACTAATAATTTAACATAAGTCACCAATACGTAAGAAAAACACACCATATCGTTCAATGGATATATATAGATCAAGCTCTATAATTATAAAATACAACATTCTAGATACATATTTTATAATTATCAACTCTAACGCTATTCTACTAAAAGCTTAGAGCTGCACTCTCGAATTATATAAAATTACAAAGCTCCAACAAGCTAACCGTCATATCATACTGTGTCACATGTCTATACGATATTCACAATCGATTTAAGGATAAATTTCATTTTAGCTTTTCGGTTATTTTTATCTTATATTCCATTATCATACCATTGGAATACTTACTATCCATAGATATTATACCATTCGATTACACCTATATATTCAAATAGCTGAGTACTCCAGTTTCCTAATGATAGGATAATACATATAAGAGAATATCATTAACTCTACAAAAGGAGTTATGGATTTCATATCTATAAATAACGAGTCTATGTGAATCAAGAATCATGCCTCCAACGTACTACTATACGAACTAGTATTAAATCAGGATGTTATCCTCTAGTAAATCAAAAGACATAAGTCAAGAATACGAGCCCATTAGTTATTTCAGGATTAAGATATAACATATATGATTGTCTAAAGTGAATTGCTTTGAACAAACAAAATTATTAACAAAATCAATTCAACTTTTAGTCCCGATCTAATACATTGTCACCTATAACAATGTACCAATGTTTCTATTCATGGAGTCCTATTTTGATGACCAAGACAAGCCATCTTCTTGTAGGAATGTAGACAACATAACAAATTTAGCATGAAAAAAGCACCTAACTTTATTCTCTCGATTGTAGATTTTATGATTTAGATCATCACCTTTAAGATTCATATCTTCCGCATAATCTGTCTATCATATGCACGATTCTTAAAGGTTTAGGCAGACAGTCTTAGACTTTTGTTTGCTTATCATACATTCAACAGAAATGAACATAAAGAGGAAAACATTTGGTATATAAATAATAAATAAATTCTTTATTGATATAATGTCTCCAAAAACATATTACAACATTTTCCTCCTTAGGGTACTGTCTAACGATCTTTTACTTGCATTAAGTGAGTAAATATGATACATCTTGTATTCTGATAGTCTCTACATGCTTATCAAAGACTCTCGTAGTTAGTCTCTTTGTAAAAAGATTAGCTAAATTGTCCTTAGACATGATTTTGCATATTACAACATGCCTAGCCTCAATGAAGTCCTTTATCACATGATACTTCCGATGAATATGTTTACTCTTCTTTTGAAATTTTGGTTCCTTAGCATTAGCTATCGCTGCAGCGTTATCACATACATCGATGCCACATTATCCATACCAGGAACTACTTTAAGATCCCCAAGAAACTTGTAGAGCTAAATTGTTTCTTTCGAAGCATCACTAGCAGCCACATATTCAGTCTCTATCGTTGAATCTAAAGTACAATCTTGCTTGACACTTCTCCAAACAATGGCGTCTCCATCTAGAGTAAACATAGAACCAGAAGTTGATCTTCTCAAATTTTGATAGGATTAAAAATCTGAATCAGTGTATCTTAAAGGCGTTAGATCCTTACTTGAATACACTAGCATATAACCTCTAGTCCTTCTCATGCACTTGAAAATATGCTTGACCATAACCTAGTGATTCGATTCTAGATTTGACTGATATCGACTTACTATTCTGGCCGTATAACAAATGTCCGGTTGTGTGTAAAGTATTGCATACATGAGACTACCACTGCCGAAGCATAAGGCACATTTTTCATGTATTCTCCTTCTTCATCAAACTTTGGAGAGTCTTTCTTGGAAAGAGTAGTTCTAGACCTAGATGGTTGCTTATCTCTCTTAGAATTCTACATTGCATACTTCTTGAGAATTTTATCTATGTATGCTGTTTGGTATAAAGCTATCATTTTGTCCTTCCTATCCCGAAAGATTTGGATACCTAAAACATAATTAGCTTCATCCAAATCCTTCATGTCAAACTGCTTGGTCAACCATAATTTGACCGATGGTAATACCCTAACATTATTTCTAATTAGTAGACTGTCATCTACATAAAACAGTAGAAAAACCACATTCTCATCCTTAATATGTTTGCAGATACATGGTTCGTCCATGTTTTGTTCAATCCTATAAGTCTTGATCACTTAATCAAATCTTATGTTCTAAGAACGAGAAGCCTACTTAAGTCCATAAATTGACTTTAGAAGCTTATGGACTTTGCTTTCTTGACCCTTAACCTTGAACCTGTCTAGTTGTACCATATATATGGACTCATCAAGACAACCATTCAAAAAGCCATCTTGACATCCATTTGTCAAATTTCGTAGTCAAGAGCAGCAGCTATGGACAAAAGAATAAGGATAGACATAAGAATGGCTACAGGCAAAAAAGTTTTCTTGTAATTGATTCTTTCTTTTTGCGTGTATCCCTTTGCTTCCAATCTAGCCTTATATGATTCAACTTTCCCATCTACTCCTTTCTTTCTCTTGTAGATCCACTTACACCCTATGGGTTTTAACCCTTCGGAAAGATCCACAAGTAACCCTTTGGAAAGATCCATAAGTTCCCAAACTTAATTAGTCTCTATAGATTTCATTCAGTGTTCATAGCTTTTGTCCAAAGCTTTGAATCAACATCTTCCATAGCTTCTATGTAAGTGTAAAGATCCCTATCATGTTCAACTGGTTTAGCCAAATAGGCTTCATCATTGAACATATACCTCATGGGTTGACGTCTGATCCTCCCACTACACCAAAGCCCCTTAGGTTGTTGCTCGATTGGTTTTTCTACATTGATTGGATTGGTTTCAACTGGAACCCTTAGAGTGATCGAATCACACGCTAAACTCTTCGAGTACCACTTTACTTTAACGCTTAAAGTCGTTCATTTAACCTTCTTCAAGGAATGTTGCATTTGTTGAAACCATAACTATATTTTCTTTCGGGTTATAAAAATAACCCCTTTTAGTCCCTTTTGGATATCCTACAAATACATAGACTTTTGAATGTGCTTTCAATTTATTCATTTACTTGTACAGGACATGAGCTGGCCATCCCATATGTGAATATGGTTTAAAGATGTCTACCTACCCGTCCATAACTCGTGAGGAGTTTTAAAACTGATTTTGAAGGCACATTGTTCAAAGGATAACATGTGGTTTGTAATGCATATCCTTAAAAGGATAAATGTAATGTCGAATAACTCATCATGGATCTTATGATGTCCAACAAAGTCCTATTTCTCTTCTTTGCTACGCCATTTTGTAGCGGAGTGCCCGACATAGTTAAATGGGATAAAATCTTATTTTCTAATAAGTGTCCTATGAACTCATCGGAGAGGTATTGTGCACCTCAATCAGATCAAAGTGCCTTTATAGGTTTATATAATTATTTCTTTGCTTTAGCATGAAACTCCCTAAACTTATCAAAAGTTTCACTTTTTTGATGCATTAGGTACACATACCCATATCTTGAGTAATTATCAATAAAAGTGATGAAGTACTCATACTCTCCAATTGCCCTAATGTTCATCGGACTATAAATATCACTATGCATAAGTTCTAAAACCTCTCCGTTCCTATTGCCTTTAGACCTGAATGGTCTTTTGGTCATTTTGCCTTCTAAACAAGATTCATATTGTGGTATATATTCCACCTCTAAGTAACTCAAAGGTCCATCCCTACCAATCTTTGAATCTTATTCAGGCTAATATGACCTAATCATAAATGCTAAAGATAAGGTTTATTAGAGTGATAATTTTTAAGTCTTTTAGAGTTATTATTAACCTCAATGTTCAGCAATAAGTCCATCTTAGGTTTGATAAAATATCAATTTTTTTGTACCCATCTATCATAGATAAAAGATTTATTTTTATAAATCAACACATTATTATTAAAAGATACTGAACAAGAGTCTTTAAATAAACAAGCTAAATAAATTAAATTCCTTTTAAGTTTAGGAACATTAAAAACATTAAAAACAATCTTTCAAAACTAAAAATCCTATAATTATCAAAGTAAAGATAAACGTCTTCCACTACTTCAGTCAACACTAACGATCCATCACCCATACATAACGTGAAGTCCTCATGGAGTAGACTTCTCGTTTCCTTGAACTCTTATAGAGAAAGACAAACATGATTAGTTGTTCTAGAATCTTTGACCTAAGTGTCACTTGATTCGTCAATTAAACAAGTTTCAATAACTAAAAGTTCATACTTACCTCCTCGAGAAAAGAAGTCCTTATAATTCTTCTTAATGTGCCCAACTCTTTCATATGAAAAGAAGTCCTTAATTCTTCTTCGGGTTCTTCTTTTTCTTCTTCTTATCCTTACCTTTTGTCAGGACAAAAGACTTCCTATTCTTAGGCCTCTTCTTCTTTCTATTCCTTGGGTTAGTATTGGAACCATATGTAGCAGCCAAGTTAGCCTCACCATCAATAGGAGTTTCCTTGATCAGATTTTGAACTCCTTAATTGCTTCATCAGCTTAATCAAGATCACATCTTATCTATTGCTCAAATTATATGAAGTTCTAAACTGGATGAACTCTTTAGTAGAGTCTCAAATACCATAGTCATCTATGACTCAACATCAATTTCAGCTTTATGGTTTTGAACCTCAGCGAGGTAATCCATGACTAACATCATATATACTCCTTCATAGGAGTCCCCAGTCTTTGTTTGTAGTTTAAGAGTTTCTAAAGAGCCCCTTGTGCTTTTATTAGGGCTTGGCCTCTAAACATGTCTTTATGATTATCTAAGATCTGCTTAGTAGTCTCATAATCCTTATGTTGAGCCTATAGCACATTATTCATACTAGCCATAACGTAAGAATGGGCCTGATCATTAGCATATTTTTAGCGATCATATGCTTGGATGTGCTCATTTGTGGAATCCCCGGTAGGTGCAAGAGGACACTATGTTGTCAGCACAAATTTTAGTTTTTTAAAAAAAAGGACGATATTCAAGCTTCTTTTCCAATCCTTATAATTTTTGCCAATTAATATGTTCTTATTGAGATAAAGTGTTTTTAGGCATTTTAATCTAAAATAAAGATGCATATACTAAATATAAGCAAATATTCTACAACAGTTTAGTAAGATAACACAAACAAGTAAACATACAATTGTGTTTATATATCAAAAGCTTGAAAATATCACAACCTTGTAACGATAATACCTAACTCAAAATCTAACAAGCTGCTTAGGGGATACTTGCCAAATTCAATTAGGAACACGGATCCCCGTTAATTAGTATATGCCATCCAAGACCCATCTAATCTAACATATTCTAATAATCATTTTCTTTGGTCATTAATTTTATAAACAAAGCTCCTAGTAAATGTTAATAACAAAATTAATCTTGAGCATATAACCATCGTTGTAAGTATTTTATCTATGATTTATAATCACCACCTAGGGGTGTACAACGATAAATCATGCTCAAATAAATTTATCCCTTTAGAGATCTAACCTGGTATATGATGAAATCCTTTCTCAATGGTTAGAACCATCATGTGCTATCTATAGACCAATGATGGAGGTCGTAGGTCGTCTCTTCAAAGACCTTCTTCCACTCAATATTTTAAAAGTCAAGGTTTTATGTTAATATGTATGAGTAATTTTTAATAAGCGGCACTCCCTATTTTACATGGCATGTTAGTAACATACATGGTAAATCATATTATAATGTAGACAAGCAAAGCAACAAGCAAAATAATAAATAGCTGTAATATCATGGTTCCATCTTTAAAAAAAAAAATAAAGATTACATAAGATCAATCGAAACATATTATTGATTCTTCATCTTGTATCCTTCTTCATGTTACATCTGCCTTCTATTCTTCCATCTTATATAGATCAAATGGTTATTGTTTTGGTCATTACAAAATTTCATATTACTCAAAATTGTCTCAAAAACAAAAACAAAAATTGTATTAAAAACACACCTTATTCGAAAACTGTTTTGCCCCGTTGTTGGCCTGTTTAACTTTCAAATCGGCTCAACGGTCTATGACCATTGGCCTACCAATCGAGCTGAACGAGCATTTTTCTGGAAATAATATAAAAAGCAGTTTTAATTTTATTTTCCGCAATTCAAAAACATAAAAATTTGTAAACACAAAAAAAAAAATAAAAATAGAACTCCTATCATTTCCGTTGTCTAGATTTGTCTTTTCTTTGAATAATTATTTTAATATGAATTTTACAAATTAAAATTAAAATAATAAATCTTAGATGGTGATGATAGACTACCATCTAATTACATAAAAAATCTAAATACTCATTCTAACCTTTAAGGAATCATAACTGGTAAAAACTAATTAATGAATAAAATAATTAAATAAAAATTTAATCAACCATAATTAATTAAACCTTTACTACATAATCTAATGATAACATTTAATTATATAGAAACCCTAGAGTGTCAACTCTCTAAAAAATTAAATTCAAGCATAGGAGAGAATAAGATCACATAATTAATGTATATAGCATGATTATAAACCCAAAAAATCATTGTAAAAACTAGGTTTTGATACTAATTGTTGGAAACAGTTTGCAGCAAATTTTTTTTTTAACATTTTAAATTAGAGAATTTTTCAAAACATAAGTTTGACATACTAAATATATAAATTAATAACAGATCTTACTAACCGCTTTTATGAACCAAAAAGCAATAGGAATCTGTATAAAGAATAGCGATCCATAAAAGCCTCAACCAATTGGTCTTCTTTGCTATTCTCAATCCATAATTGAGTACGAGTGGTCGTACGTCTTATATCTTTTCCTCTAGTAACTCTTCTTCCAACTACTTGAGAATACCTAGAGTTAAAGTTCTTGATGTTGAACAATAGCTCTTAGGGAGTTTCAGAGTTTCTCTTACTAGAGTACTCACTCTATGCTTTTTAAATGATCTAAATAATAAAGAAAACTCACCCCTATTTATAGTGGTTGAATTTGAGGTTAAACCTCAAATTAGGCCTCAAAATTCGAGTTTGGATCAATTTCTGATTAAAAAATGCCTAAACACATTTTTAACTTTAACTGTTGTAGTCGACCACGATACAAAGGTGTGGTTGACCACATTGTCTTGATCCCAAAGTTTGAACCAAATTCAAACTCCTCAAGTTGAACAGATTGATCCAATCTCAATCAATTAGATAAATCCTATATTTTTTGACCCGAGTTTCCTTATAAAGCCTCAATTTGAATTCAAATAACCTAATAAAAAAGTTGTCTGATTAAAATAGTCATACATTGATAAACCTATACAAATAAAATATTATCCAAATAATTCAACATGTTTATCTTGAATTAATTCACAAAATTAATTCAACCGATAAACTAACAAGCTGCTATAATTATAAAATACAATATTCTAGATACATATTTTATAATTATTAACTCTATCGCTATTCTGTTAAAAACTTAAAGCTACACTCTCAAACTATATAAAATTACAAAGCTTCAACAAGCTAATCATTCATAACATATCATAATGTGTCACGTCTCTACATGATATTCATAATTGGTTTAAGGATAATTTCTATTTTACTTTTTGATTATTTTTATCTTACGTTCCATTATCACACCATTAGAATACTTACTATCTATAAATATTATACCATTTGGTTATACCTATGTATCCAAATTGTTGAGCACCATAATCTTCCAATTATAGGATAATGTATATAAGAGAATATCATTAACTCTACAAAATGAGCTATGGGTTCCATATCTCTAAATAACGAGTCTATGTAAATTAAGAGTCATGCCTCCAACGTATCGGTATGCCTATTATCATTAAATCAAGATGTCACCATTTGGTACATTAATAGATATAAGTCAAGAATACGGACCCATTAGTCATTCAGGGTTAAGACACAACATATATGATTATCTAGAGTGAATTGATTTGAACAAACAAAATTAAACAGAATTATTAACTAAATCAATTCAACTTTTTGTCTCGATCTAATACGTCGTTACCTATGATAATGTACTAATGTTTTTACTCGCAGATTCCCACTTTGATGACCAAGACAACCCATCTTCCATTAAAGATGTAGACAACACAACAATCTTAGCATGAATAAAGCGCCTTATTTTCTCGATTGCGGACCTTATGATTTAGACTATCACCTTTAAAATTTATGTCTTTTGCATAATCTGTCCATCATATGCACGATTCTTAAAGGTTTAGACTGACAGTCTTAAATTTTTGTTTACTTATCATACTTCAACATAAATAATCATAAAGAGGACAACATTTGTTATATGAATAATAAATAAATTCTTTATTGATAAAATGTCTCCAAAAACATATTACAATATTTTACTTCTTAGGGCACTATGTCTAACATATGAATGGTAAAAAGTGATTATAATATAATAAATTATAAGAATGCAATCTCAAATTGAGTAAATTAATTAAAAGCCAACAAGTATAAGTGATTTATATTTATAGTTTCATACAAGATAAGAAAATATCAATGCCAAAAAGAGCTTTAGGAGGTTCAAAGATATTTAGACTACTTTTCTGGTTCAAACAATATTGATATCAAGACATAGAGTTTGAATATTTTCTTATGTAATTCTAAACATACCATGCGTACATCTCTTGATCTCTACCCACTACCTCTTTATGTATAACAAATTGTGAGTTAACCCAATTATGTAAGCTTTGAACATCATCTAAAAACTATGAAGGTACATAGTTGAAGATCTCATATCTACCATGTTTACTATAAGGATGACCCTTGTTATAATTGCTGATAACTCTAAGATTGGAGTGGATGTTATGAATCATATGTCCTAGTGCACATAATAAATTAAAATTGAATTTCTTGTATTAAAAATAAACTTATGAAAGACTATATCAAAAAAGTGAATAAAAGTAACTTGAATTTTATATTTTAAAGTAATTTAAAAAATTACATATTAAGTGCGGATATTTGTTTATTTTTTGTAGAAATTTCTGTAAAATTTTCAGATATTTTGTCATTTTACAATACATTTTTTTCATGAAAATCGATATTTCTATCAAAATATCAATATCTATAGAAATTTTCATAGAAATTTCTAGATATTTTGTGGAAAGAGTATGACACCCTGCTTCCATATCTGTACTTTGACAATACAGAAATATTGGTGAAAATATAGATGGAAATGGCAATTTTTCAATCCTTGATTACAGGGTTATTTAGTTTACTTGATATGTCGTTAACTTGTTATTGAGTTTTGATGAAATTCCTCCTTTTAAGAATAATAATACCCCAACAACAACAATGACAATGACGTCAGAAAGAAAAAAGGAGAGAAAATATTTGACAAAACAAAATTAAAAAAATCGTGTACTATATTCCCACCTCATATGCATAAAATTAGGTTCTTAATTTTCCTAAAAAAGAGAAGAGACTAACCATTGTTTTTTTTTCTAAATTAAGTTCCTAATTCTATTATCTTCAAACAAGGGTAGTTTTATAACCACGCTTAATTTAACAACAGGCATAGCCTAGACGTTTTTACACACACTCTATCACAAGGTATAGAGAGAATCTCCCTCATCAAGCTAAAAAAAAAAAATCAAAAACAAAAAGAAGAAGAAGAATAAGAATTTCAGGAAATTATAAACGTAATTACGCAAATGATTTTTGGAAAGAATCTCTATCTATAGTTATTTTAAGAGCAAAAGTTTATTTTGTTGAGCAAGTAATTTGTTTATCAGAAAAATGAACCATTAGTGTGCGTATATGTTTGAGAGTTGAGGCATGCTTTAAAAGACACTGAGATTTTTTTTTTTTTTTTTAATGGTTATATTACAGGAGATCAGTTCTAGAGACATGCTATATTGCGGACATTACTGGTCTCGTCAAAGATAGTAGATAAAAACCTAAAATTGGAATTAGATGACCTTTAGACCGCCTGTAGAGGCAGTAAGCAAAAGTTCAGTACTGGTATAATAATTGGCTTACAACTGTTTTTGTCTCTTTTTCAATTAATTTTAAGATTATACATAATAATATAAAAATTACATAAATTAAATAAAAATCAGCCATTTATTTTCAATGAATCTCTTCTTAATGGTTAAGTTTTTGTTACAAATTAATTTCATTTACCTTTTTTTTTTTTTTTATTTATAAAACTTCTGCCCAACTGATCATGCAAACAAACACACACGCACTCGCAAAGAATTTCAGGGCCATATGTAAAGTCTAATTTGTACGAAATACAAGTTTAAGAAACAAAATAGAAAAGACCTTGTGTCAAAAAAAAAAAACATGAGAAGCATAATCATGAAGATGATTATATCAATTATCCTTTTCTTAGCTAACATCATTATCCCTTCATCTCAAACTATCTTTCCCCCATCTCAATTTGAACGACAAACTAAAGCAGTGACATTAGAAGATATTCAAAGAGTAAGCAATGTGTGGGCTAGGGTAGCTTGTAGGTTTAAAATGATAGAGGGAGCAAGGAAACTCGGAAGATATGTAAAAAAAGTTGAGACCCAAAACTTGGAGCTTTGCAAGCGTAGAGAATATAAAAGATGCACGAAGGTAATTTTCTCACTGGTGTGAAATACTCACCTTTTATTTGGGTTTCCCTTGTGCATATATAATTATAGAAATAGGTTTTCTATTTGGCTTAACTGTTTTTTTTTTTTTTTCAATAAGCTTTTTTCTTGGCTAGACGTATTAGTAGTTTTTATTATTTTTTTGTGCTAATTGTACTAATAAAGTGATGGATATGTTCTTTTTAGTGTTATTTTTGTCTTCACCTCTTATTTTCTTTTTTTGGTGGGGTTTGTAATTTCCCCCTTTTTTTTTTGAATTTTAGTAATTTATTTCACTTTTTCCCAAAATTTGAAAATGTGATCTAACCTCACGTCCTCCTTGGAAGTTTAAAATGTTAATAAAGGGGAATTATTCAGTAAACCAGATATACTACGTATTATGTTTATGTGGTATACTTATCTCTATTAGCGTGAAAGACTAACATGGTTATAGTTTAGAGAGTTTCGAAAGGTAACTGTGTGAATTATAAAAATTCTCTCTCAATTGTCCCTTGTAACAACATGCCTCCTATTTTCAAAAAGAAATATTTGTCTTAAAACAGTAACAAAAAAAACTTTATGTTACGATTCTCTATAACAACCCTACTTACGCAGCCGTTATTTAACTACATAATTTTAATACTTAAACATATTTTAACGCAAGGTACTTAGATTTATGGAATTTTTTTTAAAACATAATCATAATTTTTTATTTTGAATAAATTTTAAAGCGTATATAATTTCTTGAGACTTATTCTTTCAAAAACTAATATAACAATAACTTATTAAAACTTAATTTTTTAAAACTAGTGTGACAACTTTCCTAAAAATTATTCTTGTAATATTTTTCTTTATTTAAAATGATACTTTAAAAACATTTCTAAAACTAATTAATAGCTATATTTTCTTATTAGAAAATTGATGTGTATTTGTTACATTTTCTGTTGCAACATCTATATACATACATAAATATATATATATTTCTTGTTGAAAGTTTTAAATCCTTTTCTTTTTTTTCTTTTAAAAATCTGAGGTTGAATGACTACAACCTTGGTCTTTAAAACTCATTACGTGATACTACTTAATTTTTTACACATACAAAGTTTTATAAAGGATAGCATAATGTGGAATTTTTTTTTTTTTTTTTTTTGCGTGAGTATTATCCATTCCCATCTCCAACATTCGTCTACCGCTTGTTACTGCCCAATCAAGTGATGCTGACAAGGTCCTTACCTATAGCATGAATACACTTAAATGAGCTTTCACTCAATAAGTAGGAAGTTCAAACCGTCAAACAATTTAAAGATCATTTAATAAAACTATACATGACCATTTTATGCTTGCCTATTGACTCGTTTTATGCTTAATTATTTTGGCTTTATCTTAACTTACTAATTGGGCTCGGGAAATCATATCGGTTGCGCGTGATCTTTAGGAAGAGGGTTCGTGAGGTCCTTAACGACACCGAGATCACAAATTGTATTGTGATAATCAGGAAGTTAAGATTTACAAAGTCCCAACAACATCATGATCATTTAAAACTTAAGCCTCACCATAGGTTAAGAGATTAGTACGACACCTTTAACTTGTCTTATTTAGCTTCACTTGTTTTATTATGTGTATAAAGTATGAAATGTTAGTACATAGCACTATACACCAATACTAAAAACATGCTTAACTAAAAGTTAGTAAATAGTATATTTTAATATAGTATACATCACACATCATTCATGACCTAACAAGATGCTAACACATCATATCTTAAATAAGTATATATATGCCCTAACAAAATTACGGCAGGGCATATCACTAAACATACATTTCATAATTTTAGAAATCATGTGAAAACATTTTATTTAAAACTATTCATAACGTAGGCATCCTACTTACCTGTTTTCTTGTAGTAGGCTTCTTTATTAGCCTTGGATTCCTTATCTTCTATGGAAATTAATTCTGTATAAAACACCCATTGAGAGTGTGTGAGAAAAATCTATTTTATGTTATTTTAATTTTTTAGCATTATCGTATGAATTTGATCATTCCTTTAGATCCTAATTCTATTTACCAAAGGATTACAAAAATCACTATTCCTATTACAAGGATTAATTATTTTATTAAATCTCATAGTATTTAAATTTTTCCTTAATTTCCATTAGTTCATATCAAAGTTGATAATTAATTAATTTAAATTAATTAATTATCATTCATCACTAAATTCATTATTCATGAACTTAGTTCTAATTAGTCATATTCTAAATTCATTTAATGGGCTATAATTGGTTCTAAGATCATTAAGCCTAAAAATGATCCTATAACGTCCTACACACCATATTGTTGAAACTATGATCTAAGCGGCATTTTAGACTAAAATAGGCGTTGGACATGTGCCTAGCATTGTGATACTAGGACTTTAGTGTATCGGGTTTTTTTATGATAGTTATTTTAGTATCAAATTGAAAACTATGAAAGTTTATCCTCAAAATTTTCATTCATTCAACTTAAAGTTTTGAATAAAAATCGCTATAAAATAATGCTTGAAATCAGTAATCTACTAAATCTTGGGCTTATATTATCTGTCTAGAGCATTGTAATTTCTAGGTTTGTTAAAAATAGGATTTTATAATCACAGGATCTTTGTTTATAAAAACTGGCATCTGAAGGTACTTTTTTGGTTAGTTTTAGAAAGTTAATGTGAAATCATATGTTAAAGGTAGTTTTTCTTTTAAATCATTTCCTCCATAAAAATTACTTGTTTTAAATAGGCGTCTCAACAGTTTTCATGCCCGTCTTAAAGTTTTGATTACCCTTTTTGGCATAATTATCTCCCGGTTAAGCTTTACAAATTTTATCGATTAAAAAGTTTTGATTGTTTTTATAAATCCTAATTAAAATCTATTTTAAAAGCAAATTTTTACAAATCTTTTTTTACTAAAGTTTTCATTTTACTGCAAACTAAAACTTTAATGTTTGGTGAAACGTGCAACTCAGTCTCGAAACCAAAACTTAAAAATTGTTTTCTACTTAAAAATATAGTTTTTAGACAGCTTTGGAAAACTACCCATAACTATATTTTAGAGGCAAATTTTGGAAAACATTTCTTTGGAAAAATTGTTTATCTCATTGAAATCTAAAACTTTCATTTTTGGTGAAACGTGAAATTTGGATCCAAAATGATCCAAAAACATGAAAATATTTCCAGCACTCTAAAACTATTTTGGCACTTTTTTCACAAACTGCTTTAAGCAATTTTGGGACTGTCTTAATGTAGTTTTAGGACTGTTCTGAGTAGTCTATAAAAATTGCTTGGAAAGTATATTTAGAGTCAAAAATGCATTTTAGCTTAGTCATAGGATTTTGTTCAAAACAATGAAACCTAAAAGTTCTATGTTTAGAAAAGTTTTTAAAACGACTCCAGGGCTTCCATTTATGCATTCAAAGTTTGTGGAAAATTTTTTCACAAACCAAAACTTGCAAAAATATAATCCTAACATGGAAACACTAACTTTTTACATCCCATATATTCATGGACTAAACTAACCAACACATAAATAATTATTATAAACCATTTCCTCACCCAATCATCAAATCTCTCATAAAGTTGAAAACTTTAACCTTAGAAAATTTAAAGAAATGTTTAGATTTATTACCCTTAATGACAACTTTTGGTAGGTGATCTTAAGGCCACTAGCTCCTCCTTTCCCTTTTCTTGTCAATGCTAAATCACAACTTAACCATATGAAAATCTAGCTTTGTTTTGGCCTTTATACCAAGGCTATCTAAGTAAAATATTTTCTTTTCTTTGGTAGGAAAAATAGAAAGAAAAATGTAGAAATTACCTTAGTCCAATACTTTAAAACCTCCTCTTTCTCCTCCTCCTTCTTCTTCTTCTTCTTCTTCTTCTTCTTCTTCTTCTTTTTATGTTGGAGCTAATTTTTGTGGCATGAAAATGGTGGGAAATATTTTGGGATATGACTTGATTTGAGTTGGGCTTTGGAAATTGGAAGAAATTTTTTTTTCTCTTGGGAGCCCTTGGTATGCACTGGTGGATAAGGAAAATAGGAGAGGAAAAAAGAAGAAAACTTCTCTTGAAACCATCTTGGAATACACAGGTAAGGAAGATGAAATGGGGGAGAAAATGAAGGAAAATTGTGATCATTGGCTCGGTCACCTATTTATAGACCTATGCTTAATTTAATTACTCCATCTAATCCAAGCTTAATTAGTTTCTTAAGTGATGTAATGAAGCCTAAAATTGGCTTAGAATTCCCTAAGTATGGTGCAAATCTTAAGGTAGTGTGAACTGTGAGTTTTGCTTTCTTGATTACACAAGTACAATAATCATAAGTGCTTAGCATGATTTCAGGGTTTCTTGTCTCAAATTTTTTCTTGTAAGTTACACCTTAAGTAGATAATTTTTATACTATCAGCAATGACTAACTTAGCTAACTAGGAGATTTTAATATCTGATAGGTCTTCTCCTATTTTTCAAATACTATGACATGCCAACCAAATATAAACCGATATCGATATAAGTTTAATCGTGTATCGATTTTGACTATGTCGAGTCTAAAATTTATTTTAGGCTTACTAAAAATTTACACTTGACTTTTTCAGTATCTAGACTCATTAATGACATAGTTTTTAATAGTGCCACTATCTGAGTTCCTGTAGTATTTTTTTTTATTGATACAGCTACTGCGTAGCTTCGATTTTAATTAATTTACAATTAAGGATTAATAGACTTTAGAGTGTTTCCTAGTATACTACTAGTGCTGTATTATACTTGAAAATTCTTGTAATTTACATCCTCAAGTAACATATAGATTGAAATTTCTTCCGCCTTATGTCGCGGTAGAATTTATCAACCAAATTATTAAATCATAAAAGTTAATAAATTTAACTTTAGAATTTACTATATAATTTTAGAATATTTATATTAATTCCAAAATCCTTTAGTCGCAAAAATTCATACATGATATTTCCAAGAAAATCCTTAATTTAGATATGTAAACTACATTATTAAATTATAGGATTTTCTCACCCTTTACTAAAATGGACTAGGTTCTTAGTGCTTGAAATGTTAATTTATCGATTTCACTAATAATAAACTCTTGAAATTAAATAAGAGCTTACTAATTTTGTTTAACTGCATTAACGTGTCTATATGTACACCTTTAATGCAGTACTTATACTTGAAGTTCTAATTTATTAAATCTAAAGTTCCATGTCAATAAGTTCCATTTAACTTTAACTTTAAGATGAAAGATCCCCTGATCTTAAAGAGTTTCCTAAAAAATATCATCGTAATACTTAACAATATTACATACTACCAAATTCACTCTAATTATAAAAGTGTGGAAATTATAGTTGAAACTCCACGTTAAGTATTTTTGTTCAAGAAAACCCTTGACTTAAGTTCTTGAGTTCTGTATAACATAATTAATCCAATGTTTAACAATTGGACTAAAGTCTTGCTCGGACTATTAAAAAAATGTATTGAGTTGTCTAAAATCAATCATTTTCTTAGATTTTCGTGTGCTTGTGTGAACATTACTCATAATTCTTATCAAAATCTAAACTTATAAGTTCTAAATTTATATTTCCCTATGAACACAATGGCATAGTTATGAAAAAGTCCTTAATTAATTATAATTATTAATTTTTGGATTTTTTCGATCATTTCATTTTCAACCAAATTTGACACATAGTTAGTATGTGGTACATAATAAAGGGTTAATTTTGATAACTTTATTATGTCTAATGCTAATTTGAAGTTAAAAGTTAATTTTATTTGAAAAGTTTAATTATTTAAGAAAATAAAATGAAAAGTCCTAAAAAGTTTTGAAAATTAATAAACTCTCCTTTTATTTCTGTAAAACTTCAATGTAAGAGGCTACCAGATTAATTATATACTAAATTGTCCAATAAACTCTTATTCTTTGTGTGACATATGTTAATTTATCTTAAAATCATAACATAAGGAGCTAATGAATATTACGTTTTGAACACCAGGAAACTTGTTGTTTCACGAGCTGTAGTTGTGGGCTAATTTTTAAATTAAATCCTGATTAGAGTTTATGAAAACAAGGTGGTCATTGTTAAGGGTAATTAGTGTTAAAACGGATTGTAAATACGAGTTTGTTATTGTGTGTGCGCGTGTCAAATTGTGGCTATAAGTCAATTACTTAAGAAGTTTGTTACCAATTCATTTCTATTTAACCAACCCCATAGTAATACAGTCATGATGAGAAACTAATATTTTTTTTCACTAAAATTGTCTCTCTCTCTCTCTCTCTATCTTTGAATTCTTGTTGAAAGTGAACATGGCATCAGAGCAGTAGTCAGTTCCAATGCTGATGACGACAATGGCAAGGACAATCTTGCTGGAATCTGCCATAACCGATGGAGCTAGTTCTTGTCGTTTCATTCCTGCCTCTTTTCCTCATTCAATTTCAGCCAAGCTTGATTAGAACAATTTTCTAGTCTAGAGAAAAGCGAGTGTTGGCTACTATTCTTGGTCATTGCCTTTAAAACTTTCTTTTTGTCACTTTCATTCCACCGGTGAAGTTTCTCTCTCAAGCTAACCGACTTGTTGGTAGAATCAATTTAGAGCTTTTGGATTAGGATCAATAGGATCAATTAATCCTCTCTTGGTTGTTAGTTTTTGTTTTCGATTTTGTTCTCTCTTGGTTGATCAATTGCGAAACCTCTGCTCAAGGCTGGAATGGAGTCCACCTCCGATGGTCAAGACAAACGATCTCTCATTAAAGATATAGACAACATAACAATCTTTACATGAATAAAGTGCCCAACTTTATTCCCTCTATTGTAGATCTTATGATTTAGACTGTCACCTTTAGAATTCTGTCTTTTGCATAATCTATCCATCATATACAATTCTTAAAGGTTTAAACCGACAGTCTTAGACTTTTATTTGCTTAACATGTATTCAACAAATATGAACATAAAGAGGACAAGATTTGGTATATAAATAATAAATAAATTCTTTATTAATAAAAATGTCTTCAAAAACATATTACATTTTTACTTCTTAAAGCATACACGTCTAACAAATAAGCAACTACACTGACACAGTGAGTAATCTCAAATGGTCCTACGTACCTTGGCGCAAGTTTTCTACTTACACCAAAACATGAAATACCCTTGTGCAGAAAAGGCAACGTCACCTACTTTGAATTCCAAAGGTCAGCGTCTCTTGTTAGTGTAACTCTTTTGTCGGCTTTGGGCAGCTTTTAATCGATCATGGATCATGGCGATCTTTTTGTTACTCTCACGAATCTTATTAGGTCTGATAACGATCTTATCCTTTAGTTCTAACCAATATACCGGTGATTGACACAGTCTTCCATAGAGTGCCTCGAACAGTGCCATACCAATACTTGCTTGGTAACTGTTATTATATTCAAATTCTGCTAGATGCAGTGCCTCTTCTAGTTTCTGCTAACATCCAATATACAAGCACTAACATATTCTCAAGGATCTGAATAACTCGCTTAGACTATCCATCGGTCTTAGGGTGAAAAGCGATGATGAAGTTTAAATCAGTGCCTAGTACTTCTTGGAAACTTCTCCAATACTTGGCGTTAAACTAGGTATCCCTATTGGAAGTAATAGATAGTGGAACTCCGTATAGTCTGACTATATTCTTGAGGTATAACTCTCCAAGAACTCTCCTCAAATACGTCGATCTAAAAGGTATGAAATGGGCTAATTTCATCAATCTATCAACAACGACCTAAATTGCATCGTTCTTCTGCTCCGTTCTTAGCAAACAAGTGAGAAAATCCATCGTAATGTGCTCCCATTTTCACTTAGGAATGGGAAGCGATTGCAGTTGCCCAACAGGCTTTTGATGTTCAGCTTTTACTTGAAGACAAGTCACATACTTGGCGACATATTCCAAAACATCGTTTCTCATAACTCTCCACCAATAATGTCTTTTTAGATTGTGACACATCTTCATGCTTCCGACATGAATGGCAAATCAAGAATTGCGAGCTTCGTCCATTATGGTCTTTATTACTTCTTCTATCGTAAGTACAACTAAACGTTTTCTGAGTACGATGGCCCATCTACGTGCATTTCCTATTCTTCATATCTCTATTCTAAATTCACGTCCATAACCCCTGTAGATGTTGATGCCGCCATTGGTTCTACTTCACCATTAGAACAAGTGTTGGGGCAAATTCCATTTGGCATATCGAAATCTGATTGCAATCTTCATAATACTACTTACCACAACATCTCTTTTCGAATCCTCAAATGCCAAACAAGTGAGAATTCCTAAAGATTTCATACTAAGCACATCTGCAACTTTATTGGCTTTTCCTGAATGATACTACAACGTGAAGTCGTAGTCTTCCGTAAATTCTATCCATCTCCACTACCTCAAATTTAGATCTTTTTCAGTAAACAAATACCTTATACTTTTGTGATCCGTTAAAATCTAGAATGACGCCTTGTACAAACAACATCTCTAAATCTTTAGTGCATGAATTACTGCTTGGAACTCCAAATCATGAATGGGGTAGTTTTGCTGTGAGGTCATAGTTGTAGTGATCCATATGCCATAACCCATATGTGTTGTATCAATACATATCCAAGTCCATGTCTTGAAGCATCAGTGTAAACTTCGTATGGCTCATCACCACTCGGTATGATCAGCACTAAAGCGGTGGTCAACCAGTTCTTCAACTCTCGAAAGGCATACTCACATTCTACATCCCATTCAAATTGGACATTTTTTAATCAATCATATCAATGGAGCCGCTATCTTTGAGAAGTCTTACACAAACTTTCTATAGTATCTAGTGAGTCCTAAGAAGTTACAGATCTTGACCATATTCCTTGGTTGTTCCCATTGCACTTTTGCTTCTATCTTGGAAGGATCTACTGAGATACCTTGGTTAGAGATGACATGTCCTAGAAACTTGACTTCAGTCAACCAAAACTCACACTTTTCCTTTTTAGCATATAGCTGATATTCCTGTAGAGTCTAAAGTACAATCTTTAGATTCGTGTTAGTTCTAAGTTTCACAACTTAGATTGAACGTTGTTTAAGCTCAAGGAAGCTTGGATTACAACATACAAGAAAGATTGAAAAATTTTGAAACACAACTTTGAAATTTTAAAAAAGAGAACTAACCTTAAATTTAAATTTTTTAGCTAATCTGAGTGGCATTGTGGCTTCAAATGCTTGTCCTTTAGCCTCTGTTTGGTGGCTGGAAAAAAAAAATAAAAGAGGGAGAGAGTGCCGAGAGACAGAGAAAAAGAGCAAGAAAGAGAGAGTGTAATGAGAGAGTGAGGGTGAGAGAAAGAGTGAAGGGGAATAAATAGAGGGAAGGCTTAGTAGTTTCAGGGGAAGAAAACCATATTCAGCACATGGTTTTCAAGAGAGGACTCATCGGAGATTTTAGAAATTGTTTGGTTCCAAAAATGGGAAATGAAATAAATTAAATAGAAATTATCAAAATTGTTCAAAAAAGTTAACAAAATGCTAAAATCCACTCATGGAAATTTTAACAAGTCTTGAAATTTAAGATAACTAACAAAATAATCAAAATTGAGATTAATTAGAAGAATTCCACAATATGGTTAAATTACACAAGATTTGAAATTAGGCACACTAATTCACCAATTTACATGCTAAATTATTTCTTGACTTTATCATGATATTTATATCTTATAATTCCATTTTTGCTCCATGGGCATGTAAAACAAAAATTAAATTTTTAATCAATCCACATGGTACTACAATTATCCTTAAGACATTTAACAAATTTGTGAACATTTAATGCACAAAATTTCTTCTTATAATTTACAAAAATTTTGCAACTGTGCACTAATCATTTAACTGCATCTACATGCAAAATATGTAATTTTCAAAGAAAATTTTTTGTGTAAATCTTGATTTAATTCAATATTTATGCGATTTATTGTCTAAATCTTGATTTAATTCAATATTTATGTGCAGGAATTTTCTTGGATATTACATTTCAATGCCGAAAGCAATTTGCAATTATTTTTGTGACATATCTTTTTTCCGAGCCAAGATTGCAAAGTTAATTTCCTTTAATATATATATATATTTGGGATTTGGCTTCCATACTTCATAACCCTCCAAAAGACAATGATAAAATTGACAACGATAATGCATTTTGAAGGCTCTTATAATTCCTGCGTCACTTCAGAAGGCTTGATTTTTGATGTCGCATTGGGTGGCAAGAAAAGAAATTCAACATCTTGCAATTCTTTAATGACGTTTGGATGGGTAGGACAATTATCTACAATCAAGGGAATCTTTCTAAAATCCATTTTCTTGTTGAATAGACGAACATATCCTTCTATGTTGATTATTAAATACATTCATGATTTTTGTAGGTAAAGCAAGTTCAATGAAGCTTAATTATTTAAATAATTAAGTACATTAAATTGCTAGTTTGATTAAATGAGAAAATTATGAAAATAAGAAATATTTTAATAAATTAATAAATTATTGATAATTGATAAAACAATAAATAATAAGTTAATTTTTGAATTTACTGATTAATCAATAATTTGTTAATTAGTAGATTTCTTTGGTTCCAAGGTTATTACTTATTAGATTGTAGGGATATTACTATAATTCACTTCTCCTTCCTTTCTATTATCTTTCCACTTGCTAAACATAGCATTAGAGTAAGAGAGAGAGAGAGAGAAAGAAGGACTTGATATGGTGGAAGTGGGGAGCGATATTTGAGTTTTAGGGAATTAAATGTAAGAGCGAGTGAGAGGTGGCGAGGAATTGATGGTTGAATATGGAGATAGGACTTATGTTTTTAATTGATTGATATGGTGTGATGGTGGTGATGATTTTGATGGTCTTAAAGCTAATTGAGAGAGATGTTCATCTTCCCCCTTGTCTTCTGACTTCACATACAATTACAAATTGCTTCTTTTTAAAAATTGTGAACAGAGATTTTATTTTGTTGGCTGAGGAAAATTATGGATAACCAACAGCGGCTCTGGCCTATCACTCTTTCTCTCTCTTTGTTCTTTTCTAAAGAAGGGATATTTTTATTTTTATATCCTGAATTTTGAAGTTATTGAAAAATTATATCTTGTATTTTGAATTTAATACTTTTATACCTTCACATTTTAAATTTATGTTAAATTTTTACATATTTTTCAATCAGCAGTTAATTTTAACCAAAAATACCTAAACACCCTTAAAGAAAATTTGAAAAATACACAAAAAATTTTTAGAAAAACAAAATTTTTAAAATGTAAAGGACATTCAAGTATCTTACACAATCAAAATCAAACTTTAACATGAAAAAGGTACGAATTTAACGAGATTTTAAAATGTGAATGTATAATAGTGTTGAAGTTCGAAATATAAGATATAAAGTTATGATAATCTTAAAATGCACTGTATAAAAATGAAAATAACCCTACAAAGAAAGCAAAAAGGTTGTTTGCTAAGAAGAACCTCCAAGCCTGGGGGATTTGGATAAAAGGCCTTAAGAAAAAGTGTTTTTTGATAGATAGACCAAGAAATTTTTAAATTGAATAAATGGCCTTCATTGCATGTCATCTGGAAGGAAAAAACCTCAATAAGATTAAAAAAAAAACTAAAGCAAAGACAATAGGATGAAAAAAAAAAAAAACTTAAGCAGTTTTCCCGCCTAGAAGGTTTGATTTTTGGTGCCAAAAAATAAAGAGGCCATTTCCCCAATTAAAATTTTTGGGTGGCCCTTTCATCAAATTTCCCGTCCAAGCCTTTTGGTGGAAAAGGGACTTTCATTAGGTACCAAGAATTTTTTATAAAATTCTTGAGGAAGAAATTTACAATTTTTTTTCTTCTTTTCAGTTTTTTTTTTCCTTTGAAAGATTGTGTAACACCCCGAAGTTAATTAAATGAAATTAGAATGTTAAATGGTGAATTAGTGTGCCATGATAAGTATTTTAAACATAATTTGATTACTTTTGTAGAAACCTTGTGTTAATTACTTTTTGATGATTTTTAATTATTCTAAATTGTTTTTGATTGTTAATTTAAGTTTTTAATAAAACAATTTGATTTGAAAACAGAGTGTGGTTACACACAGTTTTATGCAACTACTTTTCTCTCTTTTCTTCTATTTATTTCACTTTTCCTCTCTCTCTCTTCATTTTCTCACGCTCACCTCTCTCTCTTCTCTCTCTCCCTCTCTCGTTTCTCTCGGGTTCACTCTCACTCTCTCTCAATCTCTCAAAATTTTTGAAACAAATCACGTTTTCCAGCTTCGGGCTAGGAGATCGAAGGCTCGGGAACAAGATTCAACGACAAAAACGACGTTTTTAAGCTTTGATTCGAGGTTAGATTTTAAAATTCAAAGTTTTTCTATTTTTCAAGATTTTCTTGCATTTTGAAATTTTAGAGTTTCTAAGCTTAGAAAAGCTTTAATCTAAGTTAGATGGACTTAGATTAGCTAGAATGTAAACTTCATTTCATCAAAAATGGATTAGAATCAAGATTTTTCATTTTTCCTCTATTTTCTCTATTTTCGGATTTTTTGAGAAAATCTTGTTTAAAACTTGTTTTAATTCATTCAAAAGTGTTCTATTATGATTTTCTATTGTTTATGATGATTATCCATGCCTGGGAATTGAGAAAAATAGGTTATATTTGAAGATTTGAATTCGGGAATGCCGAGACCCGTGCGTGGAAATTTCTGGAATTTCCCAGATCGGCAGGCCGAACTTCGTGTTCGACAGGCCGGATTCATCCGACCGGCAGGCCGAACCTGGAGATGTTCGG
>CAMOHE010031152.1:0-22901 GCA_946598075.1 Artocarpus hirsutus
ACAAGTAGGAGATGTCATCAAAACTTTAGAGATTCTACGACACCCTTTATAGACGACATCTTGACCAATGTCATCTATAAGGGATGTCGTGGAATATCCAAGGCTTTGACGACATCTCCTACTTGTCGTTAAATAATTTAACGACACTAAACTATTATCATTGAAAGGAGACCTTTAATACGGCATCTATATAGATGTCGTTAATTATTGTTTCAAATGTTATTAACGACATTTTTGTTGGAGATGTCGTTGTATGTACTTTTCAACGACATTTAAAAACTACATGTCGTAAATAATATGTCGTTAAATGTAGTTTTTCTTGTAGTGTTATCCGATCTAACTGTATTTTAGCTTAAAGTATTACAATCAACCACACACATACAATCTTGAAAAAATTACTTCTAATCAAATTCAGGCTTCACATGTCAATTGATCAAATTCAGGGATCACATACCTTTTATCATCTTTTGGCCTAATTTTGCATCTTGGTTGGAATAATTATTTTCAACCAACAAATATATATTAAGTAGGCTGTTTCCCTCTAGGCCTAGGTACTTGATTTCAGCCCCCAGTTTGTAGGGTCAAAATATTCCATTGGTGGTTGCAGGCATCTGACTATGTATTTGTCTTAGTCTAAATGAAAGTTCCTACTTCAAAAAAATAACAAGTTTTAAAAAATTGGGATAAAATTAATTTTTAAAAAATTGTGAGACAAAATTATAATATTTCAAAAAATGATTAAAACGATATAGTAATAATTTGGAGAGCAAAACAATTATTGGATGTTATTTAATGGCTTGAGAAATCTTGTATTGTTTCCAACAATTTGCTGGAGTGAAAAAGTCTTTTTTTTCTTTTTTTAGTGAAGAACCTATTGATGAATTTAACTGTTATAATGTTAGTAATATTATTGCTTTGATTTTGTTGTAATTTTATTTTGATAGATTATTTATATTCCTTGATTAGATGTAGTGGATTGTTTTGTTATTTTCACTATTTGTTCTTAATGACAAAGTAATAAATAAAAATATTTTTATTTTTCAGTTTTGGTAAGTTAAAAAATTTTTATTTGTTAAAGCAAGGTAATTAAACATATGGTTGTGTCCTAGACGTTTTGCTTGTAACTAAGATAAAATATTGCTTCGTCAGTATTACCTGGTTTAGGTTGGCTATTTGTTTATTTTAGTTACCAAACTTGTCTAAGTCAGCTTGTGTTTATGGCGCATGTCACCTGTTGGCGCCCTCATTCGCTGACTCTTATTCTGTCTCTTTGTTAGATTTAAAAATTAAAAGGAACATATTTATACTTCAAAAAAAAGTTACAAAGTGGCCCGCTTATCATCCTAGGTTGGTTTTAATTTTTATAAGAAAAATTATTCGGTAGATTGGATTTATTATCTAATCATGTTTACAGATTCTTATCCGATCAAGCTGTATTTTGGCTTTAAACATTACAACCAACAACACGCTTACAATCTTAAAAAAAAAAAAATTACTTCGAATCAAAGTTGTTTGGTGGCATTTTTCAAGATGGCTTTCGATTTTTTATATCCAAACATATGTTCAACCTCAAAAATAGGTCTAAACTCCTTGAAGTGCTGAAACAAAGGCCCCCCAAGACTTTATGGTAGCCGAGTGTAAATGATATATTAAGCATATATGTAGACCAATTATATTTCTATTTGGAAGTGGAAAATGGAAAGATAATAGGAAGGGTAATATACTTTACTGCCATTATATACTAGTGCATCTTTAAAGAAAAAAAGGTTTTTCCGATGCTAAATACATATGTATGCATGGATGCGTATATATACACACACACATAAATATATATGTGTTATCTATGTGTGCATGTGTGTTTCTATGTTCATCCATACAATTATCTTACATAGTAGCATTAATATACAAAAGATCATAATGTAAAAGTTACTGTATTTTACGTCCATTTTTTTCATTGGAAGATATATATAGACCAATTATATTTTTATTTGGAAGGCGAAAATGGAAAGATAACTGTAACGCACCTATATAGGGGTTAGTAATATTAGTAAGTATATGTAAATTATACAACATCATTTTAAAACTTTAAAATATTGCCCTTGGTCTTTGAAATTAACAAAAAACAAATACATGCTTTCAATAATATTCTATAGTTTTAGTATAATACCAAATATTAAAAATATAGTCATTACATCATAATATAGTTCCTAGTAACCATAGAGATTAAAACAGCCATTACTACAGATTTTGAAAGTTACATTTTCAAACAAGATACAAATAAGCTAAAATATTCCGATATGACACAAGCAAATTAACTTGTCTTCTACTTCTTGTTGGATAGGTTACACTGAACTCTATCTACAAAATAAAAATAATAATAATGATGAGCATTGAGATGCCCAATAGAGAATACCATCACTCACCTTTAGGTTTTATTAGTTACCATATTAATACCTGTATGGTTAGTTGGACCTCAATATTATTCATCTTATAAGATTCATTATGATGATACTTCGTGGATATCTTATGTTAATTATTACCAAGTTTCATACATATACATATATTCATATATCATGATTCATTAATGTTCCTAGGTATCCACATTCAATGGAGTATTTCATCACTCATCTCAATAAAACCCAAAGGGTGCGCTTTTCCATCTTTAATCATTCCAAGATTGTCGGGTGAAGGGACATCAAACCTTGGATCCTCACCAAGCCGTTTTTTGTGCAGTGCGTTTTGAGACTTTCAATCCAAAGGAGCGTCATCACTTCTCCCTATTTACCTTTTAGGGTATTTGTGTCCAAGAATGTAACCGCCGTCCTTTTCACATTTTACCATTTCTCTATAATCATTCATTGTATATAGACTTAGTATTCTTAACCATGCTTCTCAATTACAATAGTATATGTCAAATCAATTTATTCTTGCTATACAATACAGTACGAGTTCCACAATATCGTGTCATAAGTAATATCCATATATGTTTAAAAATATCATATACATATCTTGTAATGTAAAGAATCAATTTTAATCGATCAAAATATTACAAAGATGAGTAATAGAATCCTTACCTCTTTGCAAAAATCTAGTGATAACTTCCAACTTATACATTCAAGTTCACTACATAAACTCCAAGTATGTCGTTATCCTAGATGTATTCAAATAACCTTATTTATGTTTTCTATGTTTGAATACCAAAAACACAAGTTTTAGGACATTTCTTAGCCTCAAAATTAAGAGAATAGTCGAGTTTGGACAGTTCAATCGGTATGCCGATCAACTGTTTCTGCCCTACCAAACAAAACTGCTATTTTTGGACCCTTGCCTATCTATAAGATTCAACCTGCCAGTCCCATTCACTGTTTGGCCTGCTGAGCTTATCGACTTGTCTAGCCTGCTAATCTGTCAGATTGGCTTGCTACCAGAAAATCTGGAAATCTAAAGCTTTCTATTTTTGAGGATTTTGAGCTCCAAAGCACGATCCAACTCATTTCATCAATCCTTGGACCATAAAAAATGTGCAAAATCCTTAGAATATCATGTTTGAACACTTATAAATCATTTCGTTCAAATCTTTATATATAAAACACATCTAAAATCATAAAACTTTAATTTTTACAAAACTTATGCAAGAACATGTTTCAAATCCGAAAATACTCAAACTCAAAGCAATACAACCTAGTTTTGCAAGTATTTAGAGTTTTGAAACATTATATAATCATTCATGCACAAACATTAAAACATGTTTCTCACAACCTTCATACCAAAACACAACTTTAAATTAAGTTCACATTTTAGAAATCTAACCTCAAAACTTAGTTCAAAGTGTAGCTTGATTTTGAAAACGTTCAAGCCTCCTTGATCTTCGAGTTTGTGAAGTTGTTTATAGATTATTGTGATAAAATAACTTAGAAATATTTACTTGATTTCGTTTCTTCTCTGACGTTGGTTCACCGTGGAAGAAAAAGAAAAGAGAAAGAGAAGAGAAGACAAAAGCAAGGAGAGTAAGAGTTAAATACGGGTGAGGGAGAGAAATTGAGACTAAATAAAAAAGAAGAAAATGATTAGGGGCAGGGCAAGTAGGAGTAGGTGTTCTAATGTCTCCTTTAGAGACTTTTGTCACAAAATGCTAAGATCGCATTTTTGTAAACTTTTTGGTAAATTTGAAATACAACAAAATTTTAAATCGACACGTTTTACACATTAAATTTTATAAAATCATACCTGTTAAAATAACGAGTGTTACAATAATAGCTAGGGTTTCACTGCCATTATATACTACTCTTTAGTATAACATTTTGGTGCATTTTTAAAGAAAAAGTTTTTTCCAATGCCTAAATACATATTTAGTATGGATGTGTATATATATAGGGGTGTGGTTTTAATACGTTTTCAATAGGTACTATTACTATTAGCCATTTAACATAAATCTGACGGTTGTGATGAAGTTGATAGTCGACCAAAAAATTTATAATAATTATTAAAATTGAATTCTTATCACGTCATATTATCAATTAATGTTTACACAAACTCTTTTTGGATATGTAACCATTACAAATGTAACCATTGAAAATAAATCCATGTGTGTGTGTATTGCATGTGTGTTTCCATTTCTTTAGAGGTTCCAAGAATATAACATCTACGCAAGTTTCCAAACATAAGAGGATATTCCGGTGGGCTGTTGATAAATCCATTTTTGTTGTTTTTGTTTTCAATAAATGTTGAATCTTTGCTTTGATAATTGAAGTTTCACTGAAAGAAACAAGAAACAATTTAACGAACAAATTATACATACATAGAAGTGAAAAAAATTATAAAAAAGGACTGTCGTACTCGAACCCCTTTTTTTTTTAAATACAACTCATATAAATTGAACATGATTCACAGACAGATTGATGACAAGTATCTTCAGGAGGTATAGAGAAACATTTTCACTAAAATATTTATTAGAATATGATGATCTAAATTCAGTTTGTCTCAACCCGAAAAGCTTACGGTGCGACAATTGTATTGAAAGCACAAATATTGGATTTTTTTATGACATTTGTGATGGTAATAGAGGGATCAGTTCAATAGGCCATCCCATAATTTAGGCAAATTTCACAAGCAACTATGTTCAATAACTTTGCGTTTTGAGCAATTTAGTTTATGTTTTAAGCCCATTAGGTTATATTACATATTAAGATTTTGTTTATGCCTATATATATGAGTATATCAAGAAAGTTTAAATAAGAAGTGACTGAATAGTACCTTTCATTATAGTTTAGGCACATTTCATAAGCAACCATGTTTAATAGCTTACGCATTGTTGAGTCATTCACATTCAATGCAGGAAGTTTAAGGTGACCAAAAATACCAAAGCAATAAGTACTGAAGGTGATGGCTTTCAAGCAACGGGGATTATTGCTAATTTTCAATATTGTTATTCCAGATGATTCAAGTTCTTGGACACTACGAAGAGATAGATCCTCAATGCGTGTCCGTCGGTAAAACAAGGCCATGTTTCACCAAAACAATTAGCCAAACTGGAGAGTTGATCTCAAACATTTAACACAAAGTTTCTGTCATCTCTTTCACCTTCATCAACTTCAGCATCTTTGATACTACCAAATATTGATACCTTATGAAGAAGGTCAAGAAGGTGAAAGGGCTTTATTCTGTCGAGTGCTCTAATCATTTGACTATGATATTGTGTGGAATGATAACGAAACACCTTATTCGTATTGAAAATGCTGTTCTCATGGACGAATTGGATAATGCAAACCTTAAATTGGTAGGAGGGGCACTTTGTTGCTTCCACGTGGACCGTGTCCATATCCATCGCGTCCATCAACAGTGTAAGGAATTTAAAGGGGATTTGGTTTTCAACCAAAAACAAAACCTGTTGGATAAACTCTGCTTGAGTGCTGCTGATCCCAACCTCCTCTAACTCCTTTAAAACATAACTGTGTATGAACTGTAGTACTGCACATCCATCCCTGAACAAGGACGACATGTCACAGAAATAACCATCTTGAAGCAACCACTCATCAAAGTGCGTCCGTAGATCCCAGATTTTGGTCCTGATTGCTTTGAATAAAGTAACCACTGATATCTTGCCGCATTTCTTGAGAAATTTCTCTGCCAATTTGGTCTTGGGTTCCTCTTTGACCAAATTGTACTTATTACCATAAATTGGACCGACTGCAATCTCTCTTGGCTCCAAATGCTTTTTGATATTTTGATTTTGCCGCAAGATTGGAAAAACCTTTTGTATCTTTGCATGTGACGACCGACTATATTCACGATCCTTTTGAGCACTATCTTCCTCATTTTGTTTCCGCCTAAGACGTTCTAGCATCGACCATTCAAAATGGGACAGCCCCTTAAGAAAGTCTTGATCGAGAACTTCAGTTTGGTTGTCATGGCTGGTCGTTGTTTGACATGTGTGATCTGCTGTTTTTTCAGCTTCCAATATCTCTGACGTTTTCCCAGTGATCCCCTCGTGCACATCGCCACACAATTCGCCATGCATTTTCATTTTTCTATCTAGACAAACTAATGCATACAAAACATGAATACACAAAGTTTCGACCGAAAAAATATATATTATGTATACATACACATGCATATATAATGTTCAACTAAATGTACTAAATGTTCCAGCTAATAATAATATTAATAATGTATATTAAGAGGTTTTTGGACCCAATATTCTCGAAATAATTGATACCTTCTTTCTTCATTAAAAAAAAAAGATTCTAAAGTAGAAACACCTATTTGTAGTCTGTGATTCCAAATGTCAAGTAATATAAGGATCATTCGTATTAAAAAAAAAAAACGATATGCATTTTTTGGAAAAAAAAAGTTTAGAGAGAGACAATACTATCGGAAAGATACCGTGTAGCAGTGAATTTACCGTAAAACTTAGGGACATTAGTGGAAAAAATGATACCTTAAAAGAGTTTGAAACTTCAGTCGATTTGACTGCATAATCTAATCAAATGCGATTGGGAGTTTGAGGCTGCAAAGGATAGACGAATTATCAACTAGAGAAAAATGGGATAAAAGAAATAAAAATATATTAGTGACTAAAACTTTCAATACCGAATTAACACTACAAATTAGATATCGTAACTTAGACCAGTTTTTTCTTTTTGCCTACCTATCATGGGTCTACATATTCACAAACCCAGATAGAGCGGGAAAAAGGAAAAAAGCACTTGTTATAAACGAGGTGCCATATTTATCCTGGGATCAATATTGGAATACAATTTCTTAAAGATGTCTATCGAAATCACAAGTTTTATTCCATTTCATAGCTTTCTCTGTCGTCATAAGTGCATCATTCATTTGTAAAAATAGATTTTAGGCTGTATTTGAGTGGATTGATTTGTATCACACTTAAAAAACTTTTTAAGAAAATACCATAACCGAGAATCTAAATTAAACTAAAAACACTCCTAAACCCTTGTTATCATATTAGGGTAATAGGGTTCCTTTCCCTCACTTTCCGCTGTCTTTCTTCTCTCCTTCTCCAACCTCTTCTCCCTCTCTCTAACAGCAACAATGATCCTAAGCCTCGGATGATGGCAACACTCTCTCTCTCTCTCTCACTCACTCTCTCTTTCTCTAACGGTGACAATGATCTCACGCCTTGGACGACGACGACAAGCGCAAGCTCAGGTTTAGATGATGATCATGTGTCTCGGACGACAATGATAAGCACAGGCTCAGATTTTGTAACACCCAAAAATTTAATTAGGTATGATTAGTGTATAAATGGTGAATTAGTATGCCTTAATGTAATATGAACTTAATTTAATTATTTTGTAATATTTTAACTTAGTTCACATTTGATTATTTTTATTTGTTATTTTGAATTTTTAAACAAAACAATTTGTCAAATACCAAATATGTCCTTTTTATGAAAACTACGTGCAAAACACCATTTTCACTCTGCAAAACCACCCTCTCCCTCTCTATTTATTCCTCTCTCCCTCTCCTCTTGTTCCCTCATTGTCTCAGCTCACTCTTTCTCTCTCTCTCCCCCTCTTCCTTGTTTCCTCTCTCTCTCTCTTTCATTTTTGTTTTCAAAAATTTGAGCTCAAGCCTTGATCTTCAGCTGGATTGGAAGCTTAGGAGCAAGATTGAGCCACTACAAATTTAATTTAAAGCTCAAATTCGAGGTTAGTTACCTTATTTTTCAAATTTCAAACTTTTGATCAAAATTTTCAATTTTCTTTGAATGTTGAAATCTTAGTTTGTTTTGGCTTAGAAAACCTTCAATCTAAGTTAGTAGAACCCAAACCCTCATGAATCTAAGCTTGATTTGAGAAATCAAGCTAAATCAAGTTTTTTCTCTTTTTCTCATTTTCAGAATAATTTGAAATTTTTTATGTAAAACTTGTTTAAAAGTGTTTAGATGTGTTCTAGTATGCTTTTCTATTGTTTATGAACATTTTGCATGCTCTAGGAATTGAAAAAAAATAGGTTTAAAATAGAATTTTGAATTCGAGGAGGCCAAGACTAGAAGTGTCGGATCCCTAGATTTTTTCAATTTGACAGGCCGATCATAAGCATCGGTAGGTCAGACTCATGAGTTCGACATACCGGATTCATACTATCAGTAGGCCAAACCTAGGCCAGTTAGGCAAGTCGGTGCTGTATGGCCAGTAGGCCAAACTGTGTAATACTACAGGCTAACTAGACTTTATGAAATTTTGCAATTTTCATCCGTTTTTACCGTTTAAAACCCAGATGAAGATCTTGACCCTATGATATGATATTATGACTATGAAAGGTATACTAAGACACTATGCAATAGCATAATAGCATAGAATATGAAGGTTATTTCCCACGAAATTTTACAAACATGTTTATGTATATGTTAGTTTATGAATTGAAAAGTCTAATGATAATATGATGAATATTTTATGTGATACGGAATTTTTGTTGAAGCTAGGTTTCTTAGACTGTTTTAACGAAAAATTTATGAACTTCTATGATGTGATGTTTTGTATAATTTAATGAATTTATTTGATGATGAAATATTTTTGTGCTTCTGTAATTATATGTTAAAAGGTTGTCATAAGAATTTTAGAGTCTAAATAGTTTTATTTTAATTATTGGAATATGAAAAATGTATGAAACTCACTGCTTAATATGATGAAGGTTGTTTTGTTCCTGTTGTCCTATGCATGTTTTGGACTATTTGGAATTTATTTAAAGGTGATTTTTGGATATGTCAAAGCTTTATGTGTCTATTATATATGTTAATTTTTGTGGATTTTTCTACAGTTTTAATAATGTGATAAACAAGCCAGAGTATAGAGTTGCTCACTATTTTGTATTGCTGGCAGATTTTGTGTCATGAAATTGTGACTTGTTTTAAATGGTAAATGAAATTTTTATGACTAAAAAAAAATCATGGTAATATGTGTATATGTTATCTTTGTGCCTGCCTGATTTGGTGCCCAAATTGTATGTGAATGTAAAGTAATTAAATTTTGAATTCTTGGAGGTCAGGACATATTTGTGTTAATAGTTTAGTTTTAATGTTTTAAGGCTAATGAAATATATTATAAATTATGATTGCAAGAGATGAATGTATGTGTGATGTTATATGGATTGGATGATGTTTTGTGCTGAAGATTAATTTTATGAAAATAAATATTAATTTTATGTATCTTTAAATAAATGTATGGCATGAACACACTAAGGAACGAGCAAATCTAGACTGCGGTAACGTCACCTACAATTCACTTAAGTTTAAGTAAGCTATTCAAGTAAGTACATTCTCATTGCAAGATGATATGGATTGTAAAAGTATGAAATTATGTTTATGATGAGGATTCTATGATGTTTTCATTTTGTATCACTTATGAAAGATTTGATGTTCAAAAGTTATACATGTATGATGATGACGTATTTCAAAGTATAAAGGTATAAATATATATATGTATCACCTAAATAAGTGTTGCACAGCAATGTTATGTTATCATATGTTATGATGTCATGTTTGGTTTAGGGTTAGCTACCCTTCTCTTCTCATGACGGCGTGCCTACAATGGTGATTATGATGCAACACTTGGGCCCTTAAGATAAAATGAATTAAGTTTTAATATAGACAATGTAATGAAAGATATGTTCTTTATGAAATTGTGCCTAGTGCACTATTATGATGATGATGTTCATAAAATGTTTTAAGCTATGAGTTATAATTATACTTACTAAGCATTAGCTTATTCAGTTTGATATCATGTTGTAGATAAGGGTAAGAAAATAATGGAATAGGTGGAGGGCAAGGGAAGGCATGTGAGCTGTGCACGATGGATTGAAAACGAAAGACGCTAAGAAAGAAGTTTTAAAACTTATGAACTATGTTTTAAAATTTTTATTTATTTCTTTTGATTATATTATTTCCGCACCTTGCAGTATTGGAACTTGTTTTAAAATTCATTATTTTTTTATTTTTTTATTTTTTTATTTTTGACAGTCGGTCAGCCTGCTGATCATCACTGGTAAGACTACCGATGAAATAATCAGCCTGCTGATTTTATTGATTTTGAAACCTTGATTGGCAAAGCCTCGGGCGGCCTGTCGATGGATGAAAATCGGTCTGCCGATCAAGTTCGGCCTGCCGAACTGTGTATGAAGATTTTCAAAGATGTTTTAAAAGTTTATTTAATTTACTTTGATATTGGCAAATCATTTAAAGGATGTTTATGAATAAGTAAATTACTATGTGTAAAAAAAAATGTATGTATGGATCCTAGGCATGATTTCCAAATTATGTTTTCAAACACAAGTCTTTATAATAAGTTTTACTTTAATTAATGGTAAAATGAATGAATGTAATGATATCTGTAGCGTCCGTAAGGGGTTGTTACAAAGGCTATAAGTTATGGTGCCCGGAAACTAAGAAAGTTTTTATTAGTAGAGATGTTGTGTTTGATGAGACTTTCATGTTACGTGGGACATCTACTATGGGTTCTACTAATGTAGAGCGGTAGAGATCTGATAGACAGGTGGAGTTTCAAATTGAGACAGGTATATCATCTAATTCGACTTTTCAGTCAAGTTCAAAGAGTCAGGGTGATAGTGCTTCCTCATCACCATCACCGCCGCCACCACAGTACTCTATTGCTAAGGATAGGCCGAGGAGAGATTTTAGGCCTCCACAGAGGTATGCTGAGGCCGACTTTGTGGCTTATGCTTTATTAGTGGCAAAAGGTATTGAGTCTGGTGAGGAACCTTCTACCTATTCAAAGGCGGTTAATTCAGTTGACTCTGGTAAGTGGATAATTGCTATGCATGAGGAGATGGAATCCGTACATAGGAATGGCGCATGGGATTTGGTAAAGTTACCGTAAGGGAAGAAAGTTGTTCGCTACAAATTGGTCTTTAAAAGAAAAGAAGGCACACCAAGACTTGAAGATGCTAGGTACAAGGCTAAACTGGTTGCACAAGGATACAATCAGGTTCCAAGTATTGACTTTACAGATTTTTTTTCTCCTGTGGTTAAGCATAGCTCAATTCGGGCCTTGCTTGGTATTGTGACCATTCATGATCTTGAGCTTGAGTAGTTAGATATGAAGACTGCATTTTTGCATGGAGAGCTCGACGAAGACATTTACATGCAGCAACCTGAGGGTTTCATTGTTTCAGGTAAAGAAGACTATGTTTGCTCATTGAAAAAGTCTCTTTACAATTTGAAACAGTCTCCTAGGTAGTGGTATAAGAGATTTGACTCATTTATGACTGCTCATGAGTTTAAGAGGAGTAACTATGATAGTTGTGTCTACTTCAAGAAGGGTGATGATGGGTCCTTTGTTTATTTGCTCTTATATGTTGATGTTATGTTGATTACTGTTGTAATGACCAAGAAAATCCTAAAATTTAATAGCATAATTTACCTATTTAAATTAAGGATTTTCCTGCAAATGTTGTGTATGAAATGCGTGATTGAATAATTTGTGGAATTAACATATGGCTTTTCCAAAAATTCTCTAAAAGATTCTATAGTTAATTAACTAACTATTATAATTTAATAAAGAGACTTATAAATTCCACCGTAACTGAGACGAAAGAAATTTATCTATAAAGAACCTAAAAAAATTTAATTATGAGAATTTTCAAGTGCAATACTAAGTTAGTAGTGTACCAAGAGACACTCAAATGTGAATTTGATCCTTAATTGCCAAATTAGTCAAAAATGAAGCTACGCGAGTAGCCGTATCAACAAAAATTATAGTGCAAGCTCGGATAGTGACACTATTAAAAACTTTGTCATTATTTAGCCCGGATACTAAAAAAGTTAAGTCCATATTTTTATTAAGTCTAAAATAAATTTCTAGACTTAATACAGTTAAAAATCGATACACGATTAAACTTTGATCGATATCGGTTCATACTATGATTAGCGTGTCACAGTATTTGGAAAATAGGAGAGGATTAATCAAGAAATAGAATTTTTGGTTAACTATGTTAATTATTACTGGCAGTATAAAATTTACCTGCTTAAACATCACATGCAAAAAAGGCCAAAGGTACCCTTAAAATGTGCTTACATTGTAATCATTGTACTTTATGTAATCAACCTAGCTCTACCTAACACTGCACCCCATCCCATTATGGCGCCAATTTTTGGGGAAAATTAAGCTTAGTTTAAGCCAAAATTAATCCTAGTCGAGCCACTTATAGGTTAATTAACCATGAATTAGAGAGAAAAGACAAGATTAAACTAAGGCTATAAATAAAAAACCCAAGCCATCATACATAACTTTTTTCACTTTTCTTCCCTTCTTACCATTCTCACCAATGCATTCCAATAGAAGAAATAAAAGTTCTTCCCATTTTGCTTTCCTTTTCTTTTCTATTCTCCACCTCCACCAACAAACCAATCATTTCCCTCACCATTCTCTTTACTACAATGTGTATTCAAGGCCTCCCAGAAAGAAAGTTTTGTGTTCCTAAACTTTCTCCTAAACCCTAAATCCAAAACAAGCCAAATTCCAAACTAATCTCCACCACTTGCAAATCATGAAATTAAGAGTGCACAAAGAAAAAGTAAAAGAAAAAGGAGGTGGTGAAGAGCATTGTCCAAGGTAATATCTACACCATATTTTGTTTTATTTTATTTTCCTTAGCAATGAAAAGAAATATGTTGCGTAGATAGCATTTATGTGACAGCCATAACAAGTTAGATTTTTACATGATAAAATTTTAATCTAGTGTAGTTGGAACAAGAAGAGAAGAGAAGAAGTGGAGTTGAACTCTAAGAACACCTCACAAAAGTAGTCTCCAAGGGTAAGCAACTCTAAACTTTTCATTAATTTTTAGTTTAAAGGTTATAAAGTCATGAGGGATTTGATGATTGGATGAGGCAATATGTTGTAATAATTATTTATGTGTGATTAGCATGATTAGTGCTTGTATGTGATGTAAAAAGTTAGTATTACATGTTAGAATTATATTTTGTGCAAGTTTTAGCTTGTGGAAAAATTTTCCACAAACTTTGAACGTGTAAACGGAGGCCTTAGAATTTTTAAAACTTTACTGAACACAATACTTTTAGTTTTCATCATTTTGAATAAAAAACCGTGACTGCAAAAAAACATAGTTTTGACTCTAAATAGGCCTACTGAACAGTTTTTGTAGATTGCCTAAAATAGTTTTAAAAACTACCAAAAAGGCAACCCAAAAACTGCCTAATGCAGTTTATTGAAACTGTTCAAAACAGTTCCAGCAGTGCTGGAACTGTTTTGCCATTTCCTGATCCTTTTGAGTTTGAATTTTACATTTTGCTAAACATGGAAGTGTTAGATCTTGGTGAGATGAACAACTTTGGTGAAGAAATTTTTTTCCAAAATCTGCCTCTAAAATACAGTTACAGGCAATTTTCCAAAACAGTCCAAAAATTAGATTTTTGTGCATAAAACTTTTTTAAAGTTTTAGGTCGTTTTGAGGCTGAACTACAATTTTTGCCAAACATAAAAGTTTTAGTTTGTAATAAAATGAAGAACTTTTATGAAGAAACTTTTGTGAAAATATATTTCTAAATTGGACTTAAAATTTAATATATAAAAATAGTCAAAACCTTTTAATTGGTAAAAATTTTGAAGTTTTAACGTGAAAACAAATTTGTTAAAATGAAATAGTAACCAGGACTTTAGAACGAACAAAAAAAATTATTAAAACACATATTTAAAAACAAGTGACTTTTACGAGGAAAAACTTTAAAAGAAAATTTGTGTGTAATAAACGATTTCATATAAATTTTTTAAAATTACTCCATCGGTACCAGTTTTTACAAACAAAAATTGTGTGACTTTAAATTTTGATTTTTCACTAAGTCAACAAATTATAGTACTTTTGAAATGTTATATAAGCCTAAGATTTAGTGGGTTAATAATTTCAGGCATTATTTTATTGAGCGATACTTAATTAAAATTCCAAGCTAAACGGGTAAGAATTTTAAAGATTAATTTTAATTATTTTCAATTGAACATTGAATTGCAAGCATAAAAACCTAATACAATAGAGCTATAATGCCACAATCTTAGGCATGGGTCCAACGCCTATTTCAATCTAAAATGCCATATAGAACACAATCTATCGTTAGATTGTATATGATGTTATGATGTCATTTTTGGGCTTACGAGCATAAAAACAATTACAAACCCGTTAAACAAATTTAAAATAAGGCCAATTAGGATTGAAAGTAAGAATCATGAATTTAGAAAATGCCTAAATGGATTAAAGCCTCACGGTTTAAACGATGATAGAAAATTAATTAATTGTTATGAAATTAATTAATTATCAACTTAGATACGAACAAATGGCAATTAAGGAAAAGTTTGAATATTATGAGGATTTAGTACAAATTAATCATTGTAATAGAAATGGTGAAACTCATGACCAGCTGATAAAGGAATTTGCAATCTAACAAAATGATTGAATTCTTATGGTTATGCTAAAATTTAATAGCCTAAAATAGCAAATTATTACACACTTGTAATGGGTGTTTGGACGGATTTATTCAGTAGAGAAAAAGGAACTCAAAATTGATAGGGGAGTCTACTTCACTAATATAGGTAAGTAGGAATCTTGCCTACAGTACAAATAGTTTAAAATAAAAGTTTTCTATAGGTTATAAGTATGTTAAGCTTTAAGTACGATATGTAACGCCCCCCTTTACGGACATCACAGATGTCGTTTTATACATTCATGTTACCATTAATTAAAGTAAAACCATTATAAATAAAGACATGTATTTGAAATCATAATTTGGAAAACATACCCAGGATCCATGCATACATTTTTTTTTATATATATCATTATTTAATAAATTACTTAATTGTAATAAATTACTTTATAATAAACATCATTTATAAAACATATCATACCAAAAATTAATTCCATAAAAAGGTCAAAACATTTAAAATCTGCCAAACTTCACACTTTGGTAGGCTGAACTTGACTGGTAGACCGATGATCATCTATCGGTAGGCCGCCTGAGGCTTTGCAAAATAGATTTTTAAAATTTGCTAGATCAGCAAGCTGGTACCGAGTAATCGATAGGCCGATCATTTCATCGACAGTCCGACTAGTAATGGTCGGCAGGCCGTCCGACTGTCAAAAAAATAAAAAAAATGCAAAAGAAAACAAATATACTTAAAAGAAATAATAATAATAAAAAAGAATAAAACATAGTTCATAAGTTTTAAAACTTCTTTTCTTGGCATCTTCCATTTTCAATCCATCTTGCTTAGCTCACACGCCTTTCCTTGCCCTCCACCTATTCCATTAACTTCTTACCCTTATCTGCAACATGATATAAAACTGAATAAGTTAATGCTTAGTAAGTACATTTATATCTCACAATATAAAACATTTTATGAACATCATCATCATCATCATCATCATAATAGTGCACTAGGCACAATTTCATAAGGAACATATCTTTCATTACACTGTCCATATTAAAACTTAATTCTTTTTGTCTTAAAGGCCCAAGTGTTGTACCATGATCATCATTGTAGGCGTGCCGTTATGAGTGGAGAAGGGTAGCTAATCCTAAACCAAACATGGCATCATAACATATCATAACATAACATTGGTGTGCAACAGTTATTTAGGTGATACATATATACATATTTAAACTTTCATACTTTGAAATATGTCATCATCATACATGCATAACTTTTTTGAACGTAAAAAAAAAATCTTTCATAAGTAATATTTAAATGAAATTTTCATAAAATCATCATAGATATCATCATGAACATAATTTCAAACCTTTATAAAACATATCATGTTACAGGTGAGAATGTACTTACTTGTATAGCTTACTTAACCTTAAGTGAATTGTAGGTGACGGCACAGCAGTCTCGATGTGCTCGTTTCTTAGTGTGTTCATGCCATACATTTATTTAAAGATACATAAAATTAATATTTATTTTTATAGAATTAGTTATCACCATATAACGTCATCCATTCCATATAACATCACACATACATTCATCTCTCTTCAAACATAATTCATAATATGCTTCCTTAACCATAAATCATTAGAAGAAAACCATCAACATAAATATTTTCTGACCTCCATAAATTCATAACTCAATAACTCAAAATTTACACTAAATTTGAGCACTAAATTTGGCAAGGACAATGTTGACATATAAACATAATATCATAATTTTTCATTAGTCATAAAAATTACATTTAATATCTAAAACAAGTCATACATATCAAAACATGAAATCTGCCAGCAATAGTTAGACAGTAAACAACTCTTAACTCAGGTCCATTTGTCACAATATTCATGCTATAAAAATTCTACAAAAATTATCACATATAATAGATACCTAGAACTATAACATATCCAAAAATCACCTTCAAATAAAATCTAAAACAGTTCAAACCCTGCATTAGAAGGCAGAGACAAAAATAATCTCCTATGTAAAGGCAGTGAGTTACATACATTTATTATATTTCAAAAATTAAAATAAAGATTACTATGACCCTAAATTTTATATGACAACCTAATAATACATAAACACAGTACCATAAAAATTTCATCATCAAATAAACTCATTTAATTATACAAAAACATTACACAACAAAAAGTCTAGCAATTTCACCGATAAAGCAGTCTCATAACCTAGTCTTAATGAAACTTCCATATCACATAAAATATTCATCAAATCATCACCAAACTTTCCAGTTCATAACTTAACATATTCATAATCATATCGTCCAAATTTCATGAAAAATAGAATTCATTTGCATTAAGAACAACACCCATATTTTTGTGCAACACAACCAAACAACAATAATTTACTGTGAGTGACAAAGAGAAGAAAATTCATATCTTAAAGTAGAAAAATCAAAATAATGTGGAACTTTGAGAAACATCACCTAACACATATATAAACATCATATTAAAATTTTGAAGCAAACAAAAATTCCTAGACAAAGTTATAGCAATCGGATTAAGAAGGAGAAATAAATTTTAGAAATACCGAAAAATGAGTTCTTACCTTAAACAATATTCTTCTCGAACCTCCTTGGATTAACGCCAAAGAAATTTCAATATTTCACTCAAATAATAACAGGGGAATTGAGAGGGAAAAGAAGAAGAAAAACATGATGAAGAGAGAGAGGATGAGAGAGGGAAAACGTAAGAGAGAGAAAAATTATCGTGAAGGGAAAAATGAGAGTAACGTGCAAGAGGATGCCTATCTATTCTATTATTATCATAAATTTTCTGATTAAAATTAGGGCAAAAATCACATGGGAATGGAGGGAATTAAGGAAAAATCAATGATTTAGCTCCACTTACCATATTTCAAAATTTTAAAAGAGGAAACCATAATCAATTAATCCAATCAACTAAAAGTCAAACATTTCATTTCCTAAAATGAGAAAATTAATCCAAAAATATGCCAATCAATTAACCATCATAATCCAATCACATAACCATCCTTGTCACAAATTTTGGGAGATTTTCTACTAACTATTCGTCAGCTGTCATCGGCCTGTCGATGTCTCACTTTGGCCTATCGAAATCATGAGGTCTGGCCTACCGATCATATTCATCAGCCTGCAATTCCATGAGGGATAATTTGTTCTGTCAAACTTGAAGGTTCGGCCTATCGAACTACCTTGCACATTAAACTTTACCAAAACATTAATTTATTACAAAAATTATAATTAAACATACAACATAAATAACATGAACACTTTGAGCACATCAATTCCACTTGACCGTCACCTGTCATAACACTTAGAATAAAATAATCAGTGACAATAATATCATATATCAATAAGGAAATTACTTAACATCATCACTAATTGACATAATTTGTTACATGAAAATTGGTGGGTATTACACGATATGCCATTCATATTACATGTTCACTAAAATAACTAGTGAAACGTAAACAAAGAATTAATCAAGAAAGTCGTACCAACCTCTCAATTCACAGGTGTAACACCCGCCAAATTTCATGTAACGAATTATGTCAAGTTAGTAATGACGTTAAGTAATTTCCTTATTTATTAATGATAATATTGTCACTGATTATTTTATTTTAAGTGTTATAATAGGTGACGATCACGTGGAATTGATGTGCTCAAAGTGTTCATGTCAAGTACGTTGTATGTTATATGATAATTTTTGCAATAATTAATGTTTTGATTAAATTTTGTTGTGTAAGGCAGTTTGGCAGGCCGAACCTTCAAGTTCGATAGGCCAAAATGACCCTCACAGAACGGCAGGCCGATGAATATAATCAGTAGGCTGGACCTCATGCATTTGGCAGGCCAAACTATGTAGTCGACAAGCCAAAGACTACTGATGAGCAATTCATAAAAATCATCCAAAATTTGTGACGATGATGATAATATGTGATTGGATATGATTCGATGATTTATCTTGATTGATTAGCATATTTTTGGATTGATTTCTCTAATTTTGGTAAAAGAAATGTTTGACTTTAGATTGATTGGATGATTTGATATGGTTTCTTATTTTGAAAGCTTAAATATGGTAAGTGAAGCTAAATTAGTTGACCTACCCTTAATTCCCGTTTGTTTTATTTTCCCTGTTGCAAATATTGAGAGCCAAATTAAAAAAAAAAAAAGAATTCTCTCTCTCTCCCTATATCTTGTATCATTTTCCCTCTCTTCTTTCTCAGACATTTTCTTTTTCCTATTCACCACGTACACTTCTCCTTCTTTTCTCCATTATTTTTCTGTAAATAATCAAAAGAAATATTGAGTTTTCTTTGGGCGAATTCGAAGGAAGTGTTTTAAGGTAAGAGACTCTTCTCAGCAATTCTAAAATTTTGAACACCCTATAATCCGACTGCTATATCTGTCCCTACAAATTTTGTTTTGCTCTAAATTTTTAATATGTTATTCATGTATGTGTTATGTGCCAACCCTCAAAATTTCACCTTAATTGGATTTTTCTATGCTGAGATATGATTTTCTTCTCTCTGCCACTCACTGCTGATTAATGTTGAACGGTAACGTTGTATTGTCTCTATGTTCTGACTCCCATAACTCTGTCTACAAATTTTAGTTTGCTCTGAAATTTTAATATAATTTTCATGAATATGCTATGTGATGTTGCTCTAAATTTCGTTCCATTTGGTGTTATATAGGCTGAGATATTAAATGTTTATGCTCTGCACCTCATAATGAATTGTTGCTTATTGGTTATGTTACACAAAAACATGATTTTTGTTCAAGGGGAAAATGTGCTTTGATTTTTATAAAATTTGGTAAAAATGATCATGGTTATATTAGGTTGTGAACTGGAAAATTTCGTGCTAATATCATGTGTATGTTGTGCTTTATTAAACTTTCTCCTAACTAGGTTTTTATGGCTGTGAACTTGCAAACTTTGGACTCTTGTTTCTCTAATTTTTCTATTATGTCTAAATGATTTTGTTTGGTTATGGGAATTTTTTTATAGGGTGTTATTATGCATATAGGTTGTCACAAAAATTTTGAGGACAAAATTATTTTTGTAATATTTTTCTTAAATGCTAGCTTGAAAGGCGTTCGCTGCCCATGTCTGTAAAATCAGTTTTACTACTGATTTCAATTGTGTATTTTGACTGACTCTAATTTTTGTTGAAGCCAATTTTGGATATGTTATAGTTATGTGTCTATTATATGTGTTAATTTTTGTAGATTTTTTTACAGCATAAAACTATGATAAACGGACCTGAGTTTAGAGTCGTTCACTGCCTAAGTATTGTTGACAGATTTTGTGTCATGAATTTTGTGACTTATTTTAAATATTAAATGGAATTTTTATGGCCAATGAAAAATCATGGTAACATGTTTATGTGTTAACTTTGTCCCTGCCAAGTTTGGAGCCTGAACTATGTGTTAATTATGAGATTTTAGGCTATGAATTCATAAGGATAGACAACATGTGTATAGGCAGTTTTCCTGAAATGTTTTATTTTGATTGATAAAATGTGTTTTGAATTAATGTTTTTTTTAAGAGAAGCATGTATGAGTATGTTACATGGTATTGAATGATTTCAAAGTTCATGAAAATAAATGTTAATTATTATTTTAAATGAATGCATAACATGAACACACTAAGAAGTGAGCACATCAAGACTGCGGTGACGTCACCTACAATTTAGTTAAGGTTAAGTAAGCTTATTAAGGTAAGTACATCATGATATGTTTTATAAAGGTTTGAAATTATGTTCATGAAGATATCTATGATGATTTTATGATAGTTTCATTTTGTAACGCCCCCCTTCCGGACGTCACAGATGTCGTTACATTCGTTCGTTAAAACATTAATTGAAGCAAACTATTGAAATTAATAACATACATTTGAAATCATAGTTTGGAAAAGCATTCTCAGGATCTTTACATACATTTTTTTTTATATAAAAATATAATTTATAAGAAATCATAATCTTTCTTAATTAAAACAATTTGCTTTTCCATAGTCATTGTATAAATAGTTTGCTAATATTATTTAAATTAAATGGCCTTTGAAAAATAAAAGACAAAATTCTTTGAACATGTCTCGGCCGGCAGGCCGAACTTTCAACTTCGGCAGGCCGAACTTAACTAGCAGGCCGAAGGTCACCCATCGGCAGGCCGTCCGAGATCTTGCAGAATAGGGTTTTCAAAATCCAAAAGATCGGCAGGCCGATGCTTGGCAACCGGCAGGCCGATTGGAAAACTTCGGCAGTTCGACCAGCATGGTCGGCAGGCCGAACCTTTAAAAAAAAATTTGATAACAAGTTTTAAAACTTCAAATGCGGAAGAAAGTTTATAAAAATACAGTAAGCAAACATTCACAAAATTTATAAAAATTATACTTAAATTATAAAACATACTCAACATGAAAATCATAAAATATTTCTTTAAAGCTTCTTTCCTTGGCGTTCTTTCATTTGCAACCATCTTTCTTAGCTCACACGCCTATCATTGTCCTCCGCCTATTCCATAGATTTCTTACCCTTATCTGCAACATGATGAAAAAAAACTTACAATAAGCCAATGCTTAGTAAGTACATTATAATTCTCACAATTAAAAATATTTCATGAACATCATCATCATCAACTTAAAAACATTTCATGAACATCATCATCATCATCATTATCATCATCATAATAGTGCACTTGGCGCATTTTCATAGGAACATATCTTTCATTGCATTAACCATATTAAAACTTATCCATTTTATCTTTAGGGGCCCAAGTGTTGCACCATAACATCATCATCATAGGCGCGCCGTCATGAGAGGAGAGGGGTTGCAAAGCCCAAACCAAACATGACATGTCCAACCTTTGGGACATCATAAACATAAACATAGGGTGTGCAACACTTATTTAGGTGATACATATATACATACTTATACTTTCATACTTTGAAAAAAAACATCATCATGAAAACATGCATAAACATTCATGCCTTAAACTTCATGAAAAATCATCATGAGAAATCATCATAAAACCATCATGAACATATATTTCAAACCTTTCATAAAACTCATACTTTTCATAATCATACTTTTCACAAACGCATCATGTTGCAGGTGAGAATGTACTTACCTCAAATGCTTACTTAACCTTATTCTTGTAGGTGACAACGCCGCGGTCTTGATGCGCTCACTTCTCAATGTGTTCATGTCATATATTCATAAAATGGTAATTAACATTTACTCAAAGAATTAATTACCATATCATAACACCCATAACATCATACATATATACATTTCTTGAAAACATAAACTTATAACATAATTAATAACTTTAAAACATTAGGACAACACTTTTAGCATACTAAAATTTTTGACCTTCATGAATTTAAAAATTTGTAACTTAACATACACTCATAATTTGAAAACCAAAATTGGCAGAGACATACTTAACATATATACCTATCATCATGATTTTTCTCTAGTCATAAAAATGTCATTTAATAATTAAAACAAGTCACAAAACTTTCTGCATGAAATCTGTCGGCATTAGCAAAACAGTGAGCATTATTATCACAGGTCAAATTTTTCATATTTTCATTTCACAGAAAAATCCACAAAAATTCTTACATGTAATACACTCATAGAATTATAACATATTTAAAAATCAGCCTTAAATAAATTCCTAACACTTCAAAACGTGCATTGGTAGGCAGAGATAAAAATAGCCACAATTATTTAGACAGTGGGTTACATGCAATAACAATTCCCAAATAATTAAAATAAATGTATTTGAACTTCAAAATTCATATGATATCATTTTAAACATATACATACAGTAGCATAAAATTTCTTATTTCCAAATAAAATTATATAATCATACAAAAAATATTATATAATCAAGAATCTCCCAACTTACATTTTAAACAGTTACATAAC
>CAMOHE010031158.1:0-36702 GCA_946598075.1 Artocarpus hirsutus
AAACCCAATATCTTAGATATACATTTCATAATTATCAACTCCAACGTTACTCCATTAAAAGCTTGGAGCTGCACTCTCGAACTCTATAAAATTACGAAGCCCGTATAGCTAAGTCTCCATGACATATCATAGTATATCGTTTCCCCATAAGATTATCCATAATTGGCTTAAAGACAAGTTCTGTCTTACCTTTTTGATTATTTTTATCTTACGTTCCATTATCTCACCATCGGAAAACTTACTATCTAAAGACAGTATACCATTCGGTTACACCTATGTATCCAAATGGTTGAGTGCTCCAGTTTTTCAATTACAAGATAACGCATATAAGAGGATATTACTACTCCTAAAGAGGAGCTATGGATTCCATATCTATGAATAATAGGTCTACATCATCAAGAGTCATGCCTCCAACGTACCGGCATGCATACCACTATTAAGATGTGGGTGTCACCTTTTGGCACATCAAAAGACACAAGTCAAGACAACGGGCCCACTAGTCATATCAAGATTAAGATGCAATACAAATGATTGTCTAAAGTGAATCGATTTGCAAGACATAATTATTAATCTAAATCAATTCACTTTATGTCTCGATCCAACACATCGTCACCTATGACAACGTGCCAATGTTTCTATTCACGGAGTCCACCTCTAATGGTCAAGACAAACCATCCCCCAATAGGAATATAGACAACATAACAATCTTTACATGAATAAAGCGCCCAACTTTATTCCATCGATTGCGGATCTTATGTTTTTAGACCATCACCTTAAGAATCGTGTCTTCCGCATAATCTGTCCATCATATGCCCAATTCTTAAAGGTTTAGACCAACAGTCTCAGACTATTGTTTGCTTATCATACATTCAACAAATATGAACATAAAGAGGACAAGATTTGGTAAATAATAAATTCTTTATTGATAAAAATGTCTCTAAAAACATATTACATTTTTACTCCTCAGGGCATACATGTCTAACATAGAAGGGTATCCAAGCGACACGACATTGAAAGCTTTGAGGAAAGGTGCACGTTCACATTAATTAGGGTGGAGTTACAAGGGTTGGGGGATGGTTTCAACACAGGTTGGGCTGTGGGTTTGGGTTGCATTTGAGCACTAAAGACTCCAAGATCCAAGTTATTAGGTTGTGTGATGGTCGAAGATGGTTTGGTGGTAGTCTTTCTCTTTGTGGGTTGGTAGTGCTCCAACGCTTAGGCTTCTTTGTATATCGGGGGCTTTGGTCACTACAGGGCAGTGGATGCATGGAGGTAATATTCTCTCTAGCAAGCGGAGGTGGGTGGCAACAGGCAATTCTCATATGTTGGTGGCTCAATTCTTTTTCGGCTTGCTTTCGACTTTTTAAGCTTTTTGCTTAGAGTTAGAAACTCATAAATTGAAGATTAAAGGATGTTAGAAGTTTTAACGAGATTGTAACAAGTTAAGCATGGGGTGGCAGTTAAAAGAAGTTAGGTGTCGATAATTGGAGTTAAGATATGACTCATTATTTGAAGGAAGCACGGGTGTCACCAAGGAGTTAATGACTAACATAAGCTCAACACATAGATGATAGATGGCTTTCATGCAAGTTAATTAGGTGGCAGAAATACAAGAAACATATGGCAAGCATGCGAAGAGACACGTAGGTACTAGGTGACTTGAATTGAAGGATGGCACGTGGTGAGCATGCACGTCGACACTTGGCACACATGCACAATGACAAATGTCAAGCTATGATTTAAGGTGTGCATCGGCATGCTTATTCGATGCCTATATATAGAGAGTTTGGGACCTATTTGAAAGAAACATGTATATGAGAAGGAAAGAAATGGAAAGGAAGAGAGTAAAGGAAAATATAGAAAATAACTTTCCCTCTTGAGCTCCTTGATGTAAATATACCTATCACCCAAAGAGTAGTATGTTTATGAAAGAATGTTTTAAATCACATTATGATGATTATGGTTACTATTATAATATGTACATGCTTTGACATGTTTTATGAAAAGTGTTTTATTTGTAAAGTGTGAACCTTTGCACTTGTTGTGAACCAACGAAAGTTAATGTTAATGTTATAAGAGCAAATCCCTTGAGGAAAAGAGTTCCAATATAGGGGCAATTGAGTATGAAGTAAGAGTTCTAATAACACAATATTAGCATCTTACAAAAGGGCCTTAGATTTATAGTGAAAGAGAAGTATTTTTGAAGTGGATTTATATAGTTTACTTACTAAGCATTCGCTTGTATAGTTCTCATGATGTAGGTAGCTTCCAACTAGAGGTTCCAATTAACTGAGTACGAATGATCTAAGGTCCCATGACGAGTTTAAAAAGATTAAGATGTGAAATTTGTAATTTATGGTATTTTGTATAAGAACAATATTTGATTTTACAATAAAGGTTCTTGTTTCCACTATGCAGTGTTATTTTTATTAAGTTTTTAGTAATAGATGTTATCATGAGTTAATGTTTTCTCGAGTTGGAGGGGTTTAGAGCTGCTAGCTTAAGAGGGGTGCTACATGGCAGCAATGCAACAACTTCCTATCCCTTTACTGATGATTGTCAGCTTGTCATCAGAATTTTTGTCGTTGTTCTTTAGGTTTTGCCTGCTTGTGTTTAGTTTTAATGTTAGTCAATAAGGGCTTTGATGTTTCTTTAGATTTAGTGTTATTTTGTCATTTTGTTTAGTTTGTGCGTCATATCCGCTTGTTACCTGTGGTGGGTATGTTGATGTCCGTATAGATTTGATTTTAAGTCATGGTCACTTATCTCCTAGTATTAGGGGTCCAATTTTGGTCGACTGATTTTACCTATCAACTGTAGCAGACCTTCTTAATGAGCCTTGGTCGCGCTCAATTTTATATGCCAAATGTGTACTCTTTGGGTTTTGACACGTGATTTGTTCATGTATTTCATCCGTCTTAATTGGTAGATCCAGTCAATATTTGGGGTCAAATCCTCTTACAATGGGTAGTTATTTGCGATTATGTTTAAGTATGTGCTTGTTTTAGTTGACAATGAAATTTTCTGTAAAAAATGAATTAGGTCTGAATATTTTACTCTGCATAATAACTTATTAATTTTTTTTTTTATGCTTTTGGTTACAAACTCAAAACTATAGTTATTTGAGTTTATAAAAAATATTAGGATATAGAGGTAATAAGGTTGTTTTAGTAGCCTTTTTAAAAATAAATGACCATATTTTTTTTAAATTAGGAAAATACTCCTTCATTAATTTTAAAGTCAAAATGATAAAATAAGCTTCACTATTATTAATCTACTATAGCACATCAGTAATATACTCTAGTACATTAATTATATACTATAGTTCATCAGTGATAAACCATAACATATCAGTAATATGATGTAGTATATCAATAATAAACTTGAGTACATAAATGATCGACTGCAATATATTAGTGATAAAAAGCCTAGCATATTAGTGATAACTTTAGTAGTGATAAGAACAAACCCTAGCAAAAAAGCTCCACTCCCTCACATTCTTTCTCTCTTCCCTACTCTTGTAGGCGATCAATGTCACAAACCCATGCCAAGTTGCCCACCTCTACACCAAGTTCGGGTGTTTTTTCTCTGGCCAGCACTATATCTATTGATGGAGATCTTTGCATGTACAGAGCTACGTGTAGATTGCCGACGATGGCTTCTCGTCTTTGTTGTAGTTGCTGGAGTTGTTGTCGTTGCAAAACATCTTGTGTGGAGGAGGTCGTCATCGTCATTGGGGTCGCAGTAGCGGTCGCCCAGTGTAGCCCATCACCATAGTTGCGAGGAGGAGCTCGCCGTCACCTGTGATCATCATCGCCTGGCGCAGAGAGAGAGAGTCGACTCACCCGTCATGATCGAGGTTTGGAGGTGGCGACTTGTTCGTTGTCAAAGTCGCGTTGTATAAGGATCATGTCGACTTTGACATTGCATGGGGAGCTCATCGCCGATGATGAGCACAGAGGTCAAAAATGCCAGAGATTATCGGCTGTATTTTGCCGAACATGGTAGCAATAAAGTGGAGGAAGCTAAGTAGAGACTAGAGAAAGGGGATAGATGAATGGAGAGAGACAGAGAGAGATATTGAGAGCTTAGATCTAGATAACAAGGCTATTATTGTAACACTAAAAAGAAAGAGAAATTAAACTTTGGCCATCATTTTAAAATTTAAAAGCTACGGACGTTAATTTAATTGGAGGGCCAAAAAGAGCCACTGCATGCAATTTCTCAAAAATATTTATTTATGGGATACTAGGATTTTTTTGAAGTAAGATACTCTAGAAAAACATGTATTGGAAATGTCTTTATAAAATTTACAAAAATAATAAATATGTCATCAGCAAAAAAGAAAAATTATAAATATACGTAGTTGATTTTTTATGAGAACTAATGTAACGTCCCTGAATTTTAAAGTATGGTTAGTTATGTTAAGTTTAATTATTAAGTGTGCCTGTGTAATTTTTATGGTTAATTTTAGTTATTTAAAGATTTTATTGTATTTATTATATCTAAAATTTGATTTTTAGTTTTAAAATATCAAATGACATTTTTATTCCATATTTTTCTCTAATTTACAAAAATGCCCTTGGGGCTTTTCTTTTCTTTTTCTTTTTTTCTTTTTCCCTTTCCTTTTTCTTTTCATTTTCATGTTCCCTCTCTCTCTCTTCCTTCCTCTCACGCTCACCCCACTCTCTCTCTTTCTCTCTAAAAATTTTCAAACTCAAGCGCTTTACTATTGATTTGAGGCTAAGGATTGAAGTTCAAATCATCAAGTTTTCATCCAAAAACGCCATTAAAGGTTAGTTTTTTTTTTTTAAAAAATTTTAAAGTTAAGATTTCAATTATTTTAAAATTTTCTTTGATTGTTGAATTTGAGCTTCATTAAGCTTAGACAATATTTAATCTAAGCTTATAGGACTTGTTTCATCATGGATTTAAGTTTTATTTGAACAAAAATTGGTTTAATCAAGTTTTTACATTTTTCTTAGATTTTCAAATCTATTGTGAAATTGAGTTTAAATTTGGAAAAAATAGTTCAAACTTGTTCTATTATGATTTCCTATGCTTTTTATATGATTTTTATGATCTGGGAATTGAAAAACATGTTTTAATTTGAGATTTGGAGCTTGGAGAGGTCGAGACTCAAAGTCTCGGGTCCCCTTATTTTGCCAGTTCGGTAGGCCGAACTTGATCTTCGACAGGCCGGATTCATGAGTTCGGTAGGCCAGATTCATACGACCGACAGGCCGAACCTGAAAAAGTTCGGTCGACTGGACCTGGTCTTCTAGTAGGTCGAATTATGCAATTCAGCAGGCCAAACTAGGGCGACCAGTAGGCCGACCGGCATGGTGGAATTTTATGATTTTTCACCCGTTTTCATTGTTTTGAACCCCGAAAGAGATTTTAAACTTCCAAAATAATTTTGGGTTATGATTATTTTGAGTCAAAAGGGCACACTGATAATTAAACTGACATATTGATATTTATTGAAAGTAATTTCTGATTTTAAATGCAGTTTTCAAGGTTTTAAACGTATATGGAGCAAACGTTGGATTTTATTTAGAGCTTATGTTATTGGATTTCAAATGAGGTGGGATATTTTCATCCATTCCTTTGGTAGCCCTTTTTAAATTGTTTTGGCCAAGTCTATTTCTTAAATGTTTCCTTTTAATAATGATTTCTGTCATTTATTTTGAAGAATTGTATTTTGATATTTCTTTGGGATTTTCAAAATCCATACGGTGACGTTTTATCAAAATTTGTTCAAGTAAGTATTTATCAATCTTCATAAATAATTTTGGAGACTTGTTTTAGTAAATATGATTTGTGAATGATATTTTAAATAACTTGTTTTTAACTAGTTATCCTACTGAGCCTTCTGCTCATGTTTTTCTATTTTTAAATATCCCCTTCTAGGTTTTAAAAAGAAAGGAATGTCCTAGAATCGAAACTTGGCTCTTGGGATTGAAATGGTATTTTCTATGTAACTATGGTATGATACGTGTATTGTACGACTTATCCTGATGTCGCTGTTGATGTCACTTTCGTCTTTGTGAGTCCCATCACAGTATTTTTGTATTATTATTGTTGATGTTATTTGTATTTTATTTACCTGCCCACCTTCGTGGCTAGCTTCCACGTGATGATGAATGAGAATAAGATCTTGGCCCCACCTTCGTGGCATTCACGTGATGGTGACCGCAGATGATACTATTTATTTTCGATAATATTTATTTCAAATGAGAAATCTACTTAATTTATTTATTTTTACATATCTTTATTCAGTTTCCTTCCTATTTACTTTAATTTTTATTCTCTTTACCTAAAACAATTGACCCCCTCCCGGAGGCGTCACAACTAATATGTGCAAATCTACATATTAATAGGGTGTTTGGAAGAGTAGTTTAAACCATCAGTTTGGGTTTGACAACTGTAGCATGGAAGAGCTTTACATTATAGCTTTTTACTATAGCATGTGAGAGCTTTTATGTTGTACCTTTTTTCCTGTAACACATGAAAATTTTACACTGTTTATAGTTCAAACCATTCGTTGAACTACTCTTCCTAACACCTTATTAAGATGACAAAATAACATGGTATACCACATTTTTAAAAATGTGTTTCTTCATGCCACAAGTAAAAAGTTGCATCATAGTACAGCTTGTACTATATGTTTAGGTTGCACCACACTTAATAAATGTTATATTTATAGAAAGTAAGTATCAAAGATGTTATTTATGAAATTCTCTATGGAGATGACTCGTTACCAGTTTCTTTTTTTAGATATTATGTTTGGTAGACTATATTGTATTTTATTATATAAGATGTATTAGATTGTATTGTATTGTGTTATATTATCATAATATAATACGGTGTTTAGTGCATAGCATATTATTGTACAAGGTGTCAAAATGTAATTTTTAAAGTTTGAAGGGTCAAAATATAATTTTCCAAAACTTGCAAGGTAAAAAAGATAAATTTAAAAAAAATATGGGGTCAAAATGTATTTTTAAAAATGTGTGTCAAAATATAATTTTTAAATAATTAGGGGCTAAAATGTAATTAGAAAATATACAAATTTACTCTTAAATTTTTAAAAAATCATAGGTTTCAACCTAATTCTTTATTGTCTACCCCAATGCCGTATTAGATCCAACTCTAACAGGAATCATAGAGCCAATATAAAATAATACAATACAATACAACGAAAATAGGCCGTATTCTATAATATGATATAGGCCATATTAATTAACCATTTGTATTAACTTACACAATACAATGTCATACTAAATATTGTATTAGTATATTATTATACAACATGGTGTTTAATACGCCACAAAACATACCCTATGTTGTATTCTCAAAATTTTTAATGATACAATTTAATTTGATGATTGTTTCAAGGAATATTATATATATATATATTCCAACCAACTATTACTCTCCCTAACCTTTGCAAGGTTAAGCTCTTAATTTCAACCACATAAATCTTGAATATATTAGTACAATATGGAAATGGAGAGATTTTTGTAATTGATCTTAAATTAGAGTAAATTAGGTGATATACTTCTTTTTTACTATTATTATTGTGTTATAACATTATTTTTTTGATTCATACAATTTCTCCTAAATAAAATAGCCAAAATATTTTTAGATAATGCATATTTGTCTAACTCTTATCCAAAATACTTATAATTAATTATGTCTTTATATTTTTTAAAAGTATTATGTTTCAAATTTTCTAGTATAAATGGTAAAATTAAAAAACAATACCATGCAAATAGTGTTTCTCAAATTGACCCACGAGTAATGCCGTGGTGCATTTGCTCGTTTCGGTTTCCGATTATTTTATTTTGTTTTTGAAGTAATTACTTTCCACCAATTGGACTATTGATAAAACATACCCATGTGTCTAATTTGGATCAAATGTTCGTCGCGTAGTGTAGACTGTAGTTTAAGCGGAGAGCTTTGGAAATATTGAGCCCGTTTGGTTTCATCAAATGGACTCATTATATTTTCAAAACTCTTTAAAATACATAACATATTTTAAAATATTTATGTAAAAAATAGTTATTTATACCATTAATAAAAAATAAATAAATTATTTATTTCTGAAAATCTATTATTTATTATAAACGTTTTTTAAAATTTTTTATTTACTTACAATTAGTTTTTAAAAAAGTTGCTACTAATATTACACAAATTCCCTAAAAATATAAAAAATAACACACATAAAAGGAATTAAGAGTATTTATATTTAAACCATGAGGTCACAATCTTGTTTACCATTACTAACCAAAAATAAGTTTTTGTTTAAAAAAAATACACTATATGTTAGATTAGGATTTATAGTTTTAGACGTACCAGAGTTTTAATTGAGGAAAAGGTTTTTCAGCGATTAAACTTTGTCACGGTTAGACACGTTTCCGACTAGAAGCAACCGTAATCTGTCTCCCCCTTTTATCATAAGAGTTGAGTTAATACAAGTAGAAAAACAAAGAAGAGAAAGAATACACTCTGTATTACACATAGTTTATGGTATATTCAAGCCACGATTACATCCAGCACAAGAAGAAGAAAAGACTAATCACTCTAAACGTAACTACAACATTCCTTTTTGTTCTCTCTCATTTTAATGGCTCTAACTCTGGTATATCTCTTTGTTAAGCTCACGGCTTTTTCTTTTTTCTTTTTTCTTTTTTTTCCCCCTCTTACCCCATTTCCTCGCTCACCACCATTTGAGCAAATACTTTGCTCATTGAAACATCAGCAAGGTCTCCTAAATTCACTGTGCTGACTTCTACATTCGACTCATTACTGGCTTCCCTTTGAAAAACATGACTCACTTGTGAAGAAGATATCTCAATATTCTTATTAGGCGTCTTATCAGAACCTTGGAGTTGAAGCACATACTCCAAATTCCACAGCACATCTCCCATTGTTGGTCGGAGTGCGCCACGTTCCGCTAAACTTTTCTCGACTATCTCTCCGAACTTTGACAGCGATTCGGGCTTTACTTGTCCCGCAAGGCAAGGGTCTACAATCTCCTCAATTTGGCCTCTTTTCTGATATCTCATTGCCCATTCAATTAGATTGACTTTTTCCCTTGAAAGAGAAGGATCAATAACAGGTCTCCCACACAGGACTTCAAGCATTACCACTCCAAAGGAGTACACATCTGATTTAGCTGTCAGTTGCTGCATTATCAAGTACTCAGGATCAAGATACCCAAAACTTCCTTTCACCGCGGTGCTAACATGTGTCTGATCAATGCCAGGACCTGTCTTCGAAAGCCCGAAATCCGCAACCTTAGCCATGAAGTTCTCATCTAGGAGTATGTTTGCAGACTTGACATCCCTATGAATGATGGCCTTTGCAGGGCCAGTGTGGAGGTAGTGAAGCCCTCTGGCGGATCCGATACATATCTGAAGCCTTTGTCTCCAACTCAACCTTGGAAGGTCCGAACCATAGAGATGTTCCTTCAGTGTCCTGTTTTCCATGTATTCGTAAATTATGATCATCTCATTCTGCTCATCGCAATAGCCAATCAACGACACTAAATGTCGGTGTCTAAACTGAGATAGCATCTCGATTTCAGTTCGAAACTCCGCAAGACCTTGATTTGATTGGGTGATTCCCCTCTTAACAGCCACTTCCCTATTGTCTCTAAGAACTCCCTTGTAAACCTTTCCAAAACCACCAGCCCCAATAACCAAGTTTTCACTGAAATTATCGGTAGCCTCCTGGATTACCACAAGCGGGAAGCGGTAAGCTATTCCTGCGCTGGAAATTGCAGCAACCCCACTAGTGCCATTCACTAGAGACAATTTCCTTCTCCTTCTCCTGAACAACAGGAAGACACTAGCAAAAGAAACCACAGCAACAAACAGTCCAGCAGCCAAACACGCCGTGACAACTATTTTCCACTTGGATTTCTTAGTTGAGACACCGTCCAAGGTGAAACTGTCCTGGGAATTACTCAACTTCATAATCTCCAAGCCATTCAGAAAAGCAGTTGCATAAGTATCATCCACATTATTAGGACCAACACTTATTTTCAGCTTAGAGCCGTCATCGACCTTCACAACAACATCCAAAAAGTAGGGGACGCCCACAACGCTCGAGTCTTGATTGCTAATATCGTTATAGCTAGAAACAAACCATGAGTTGATATACACATTAAACCTCAGGCCTAGAGCAGAGTCATTCACTATGTCACAGAAGTGAAATCTGACCAGATACTCAAAACCAGGATTAGTGTCGAAATGCCACGAAACATTGGAGTATAACGGATTCCGTTCGTTGTCAAGCTTCGTCGCAGTGCCGTAAACGATTTTGGGAGCGATATCCTCAGAGAATCCCTTCCTGTACTTGACAACATCTATGTTTGACACAAACTTCTCATTGTTGTGTATCAGAAACGAGCCATCGGGAACCCAAGATCGCCCGAGCGTGTCGTTTTGCGAGGATACTTGTTGATTTCCCATGTTCACCCTCATGGTTGTCTCCAATGCTTTCCTCTGGAGATCTCTGCGACCTTCTTGGGAACCGATGGCTTTCGCGTCCCCGGGGAGGAGATCATCGGGCAGTGGAATGACTTCCAAGGCGTTTATGAAGGCAAAGGAATCCGCGGAAGGCGAAAAGGTCAGAACGAGGGTGTTGGTGCTTATGTTCAGAGAGTATTCCTTTATTGTAGGACCGTGGACTATTTGGAAATCTTTGAGAAGGGTAAAGCTCTGGGCTGAAACCGAGAATTTGGCCGAGCTCAAGTTGCGGTTTTCGGCAATGAAAGCGAAGAAATGGAGGCGAATCCAGTGCCGTCCTGGCTTTCGGATTGGAAAGGTGTAGTGGGAGATTTCACTGAACACACGTGCTGTTTGATACAATTGGGAATCAAAGGTAGACAGATTTGAACTTGAGTTTGTGCTGACATAGACTTTTTGTGGAGTATTAAGAATGTTTGAATCAGAATCATCTGCTAAGAACAAACGATTTCCTATTGAAACATTGGAAGACGATCCACAATCTATGAGATACTTGTCAAGAGAGGCAGATTGTGATGAAACATTACATAACAAACACAAAATGGACGGAACCAAGATAAGCAACACAATCTTCTCACGACAAGACATCACTAAAAGATCAAGAGAAAATAGAGACTTAAATAAGTTAAAAAAAGAGAAAAAAATGGAAAAAGCTGAACAACAAGAACAGAAGAAATAGCAATAAGTTTTGTTCTCAAAGGAAGCTGCAGATTATGGAGAGAACCCAACAAAAGACTCAAAAACAACAAAAAGAAACCAACAAAGAAATCCAATAAAATACTTGAGAGAAAAGCAAAAAGGATAGAGTTTCAGGATCACCTGAATGTATTGAAGAATAGGCAAAGCAAGCTCAGCTTCTTTTGATTACAAAACAACCCAGAGAGGAAAAAAAGAAGGGGGAAAAAATGAAGAAAGAAAGACTAGAAAGACTTTCACTGTCATGAGCTCCTCAACTTGGTGGTCTAAATAAACGAGGAGGCAGGAAGCAAATTAATGTGGAAACAAATACCATCGTGATAGACAACTAAATTGACAACGGCAAAAAAAAACTTTTTTTAATTAATATTCGAATTTATGGTTCTCAACGTTTGGTTTTGACAAAGTCAAATAACGTGGCATAAAGATACAAACAGAAGGTAGGAAAAGAGGACAAGGGAGTCAGAAGGATGGACAACATTATTGAAGTAGAGAAGAGAGAGAGAGAGAGGAGGACAGCTAATTTGGCAATTTGAGTAGCTCACTTGCTTGTTAAAGAATATTAAGGAGGTTTTTAAAAGAGCTATAGAAATCAATAATAGGAACTATTTTTATTGTAATATATAAAAGTTTTATATTATAGTAATTTTTTTATTGTTAATATAATATATGAGAATTTTTTATTATTTATAACTGAGTTTGTGGTAAGAACTATCACTATTAAACACGCTTTAAGAGGTTTAAAAAGGTGATAAAAACTGTTAATTAAAATTATTTTTATTATAATATGTAAAAATTTTATATTATAATGATTTTTATATTATTACTGTAATATATAAAAACTTTATATTATTTATAATTAAAAAATAATAGAAAACTATTTTTGTCAAATTTGTTATGGGATGCCTTTCGGCTTGGCCCCATTACATGATGTTTATGTGTGTGAAAGAGAGTGACAGAGGTTACGTGGGATGGTTCTTAGTGTATGCATTTTTTTATATATTATTTTTTTTTATTTTTTTATGATGTTATCTCTCCTTCATCCTCTTTTATCACGTCAAAAGTCCTAAAACCAACTAATGAAAAAAAAAAAAAAAAAACCCAGTTCTACTGGGAAGATTGACTCAAGTTTTATTAATGTCATCATACTCAAGTCGTACAATAAATTAGACAGGTATGGATCTTAAGATAGGGTTGTAAAATATTGAACTCTGAACGGATGAAAAAGGATAAGAAAGGAAAAATATCTGTGCTGTTAAACCAAGTCATCAATAGTTGCGGTTCTCAGTTGAGAATATTTGGTGGCAGATTTGTTGCCGTTTGTGTCGCATTTTCGGGGGGTGGGAACAATTTTAATTATTTTCATTGTCAAGGCGGCAGGTGTGCTGTAAACAGGAACCATTTATGCTCTTTTTTTCTTTTTTCTTTTTTTTGTGATTTTCTTTTGTTTTGTCGTTCTCCGTGGTACGTGAAGGTGATCACGCGGTTTCCACAACCACTTGGCCCTATCCGCAAACAACGCTATCACAATCATCATCATCATCATCATCATCATAATTATTATTATTGCGATAAAAAGAAGGAAAACAAAAAAGTGAAAACAATAATGTGTTACACGTAAACTGTTCATTTTTTTGCTTTAATACGTGTTTGAAAAAAATGATAAAAACTAATGATAAAAACTATTTTTATTGTAATATATGAGAGTTTTATATTGTTGTAATTTTTTTTATTATTATTGTAGCATATAAAATTTTTTTACTATTTATAATTAAATTTGTAGCAAAAATTGGATGGTTTCTACCACTGTCAAACACGTCTTTAATTTCCCTTTTGTTGATGAATGGTCCTGTGACGGGTAAATTAAAGGAATGCAACTTGAAGAGAATTGATATTCAAAGACATCTTTTTTGTGAAAAATTTAAACAGAATTTTCATATAAAATTGGTAAAAAAGAAAGGAAAAGTGGCTTGCAGTCTAATTTAAGCCAGCTAACGGTGATAAGGCGGAGGATTAGATAGAGTTTGGATGAGTTGCTCGGGCTCCTATGCTGGGCTTTCATGGGGTCAATTTCACTTTTGTGATTCCGTTTTTTAATTTTCACTTTCTCAAAAGTTTAGAAACATGTAATTTTCAATCAATATAAACATGCTATTCTATGCAAGTATTTTAAGCTTAGGTTATATAAAGATATTTTAACTTTTTTAGCTAGGAGAAATAATATAAATTAAAAGGAAAAAAAATAGTAGAATAAAATAGTAGTAATAAAAAAGTAACTTACCACCTAATTTTACCGGCTCTTTCATGTACAAAAATCGACTATACATGCACAAAAATTGACTATACATAAGAAACTATAGTAAGTGGCCTTTTTACAAATTTTATTAGTAATATTTATAGTAAATAGTAAACTTACTAGGTAAATAGAGAATTTACCAAGTGGAAAATACAAGAAAAAATAATTTATCAAGTAATTTTTTTTATTTATTGTTATTTATTACAAATATTTTAAAAATCAACTATTTACTTCAATTAATTTACAGTGAGAATGTTATTTATTTAAATCCCCTCATAAATTTACCAAGTAATCTTCGCTAATTGATATCTCCAACTTGAAAAAAATAAATTCACTTCAACCTTTTAAAAAATCATCTCAACTCCCTTTCACACTTTTTGAATATTCTACATGGAGTGCCCTAAACACATGGCCCTAAATGGATTAATTGAAAGATCTATCTGACGATTCATATTATTTGGAATTGGATATTATGAGAGGATTTTTTACATTCCCCTTTGACAATACTTCCGCCAAAGAATTTCCTACTTTTTTTTTATGTCTTTTCAAATTGGAGGACAATCCACATTAACATTTCATCATGGGCTGGCAAAGAGAGGGAGTTTAGAAACAATAATAGATCAGTGCCAAAAATATTTGTGTAATGACTGAAAAAATCTAAAAAAATTAATAAGTATGATTAATTAAGAATTTTTTCACAATTATTTAGCTAAGTGCTTGAGAAAAAACAAGTATAGAACTTACTAACACGTAAATTTTTAAGGTCTTATGTAACACCCATGAATTTTAAAGTGAGATTAATTATGTTAAGTTTAATTATTAAGTATGCCAAGTGTGAATTTAATGTTAATTTTAGTCATTTAAGATTTTATTTCATCTTTTACATTTAAAAAAAATTGATTTTTAGATTTTAAAATAGCAAATGATATTTTTACACCATATTTTTTTCATATTTAAGAAAATGCCCTTGAGTCTTTTTTTTTTCCCTCATTTTTTCTCTCTTTCCTATTTTTCTTTTCTTTCCTTTTTCTTTCCCGCTTTCTCTCAGCTCTTTTTTGTCTCTCTCTCTATGCAAATCTCTCTCTCTCTCTTCTTTGCAAAATTTCATTCCAAAGCTTTAAACCCATTGATTTGAAACTAAGAGACGAAGATTCAAGCCAAAAATCTTCTTCAAAAACGTTGATTTGAGGTTAGCCTTTTTTCTCTAAAACTTTTTGATTTTCGTTTTGAATCTTTGATGTATTTTGCAATCCGAACTTTGGTGAGCTTAAATAATGTTTAATCTAAGCTTATAGGACTTGTTTTATCATAGATTTAAGCTTTATTTGAACAAAAATTTACTTAATCAAGTTTTGATATTTTTTTTTATTTTCAAATTCATTGTGAAATTGAGTTTAAATTTGAGAAAAATGGTTTAAATTTGTTCTATTATGATTTTCTATGTTTTCTATGTGATTTTTATACTCTGAGAATTAAAACATAGGTTTTAAAATTGGATTTTGAGTTTGGAAATGCCGAAATTTGAAGTCTCGGGTCCCTAGATTTTTTTCAGTTTGGCAGGCCGATGTTGATCTTCGACATGTCCGATTTATGAGTTCGACAGGCTGGATTCATATAATCAGCAAGTAGGACTCGAGCCAATTTGGTATGCCAGTTTTAAAGTTTGGTAGGCCAAACAGTGCAGGTTCGACAGGCTAGACTGGGATGTTCAACAAGCCGATTGTGAACTTGAAAAATTGTATTTTTCTTTCGGTTTTCAACGTTTAATGATTACGAAATGTTTCAAAAAGGATTATGATTTTGGGTTATGATTATTTTGAGTCAAAAGGCATACTGATAATTAAATTAACATAATCATATTTGTTAAATATGATTTCTAATTTTAAATGCAGTTTTTAAGGTTTTGAAAGCATATGGAGCATATGTTGAATTTTATTTGAAGCTTATGTTATTGGAATTTCAATTGAGGTAGGATATACATATATTTTTTATCCCTTTTTTTGGTAGCCATTTTCAAATTGTTTTAGCCAAATGCTTGATTTTTAAATGATTGTTGAAAATGATATCTGTCTTTGATCTTAAAGAATTATATTTTGATAGCCTTTCTAATTTTCAAAACCCGTACGATGGTATTTTATCAAGTTTCATTTAAGTAAGTATTTATTGATTTTTATTAAGATTTTGAGATTAGTTTACGAATGATATTTTTATCTGTAACTGTTATTTTTAAATATCTTGTTTTTAAATAATTATCTCACTGAGCCTTCTGCTCATGTTTTCCTGCTTTTAAAATCCCCCTTCTAGGTTTGAAGAGGGAGAAAGATCCTAGGATCGAAACTTGGCTCTATGGATTGAAATGGTATTTTCTCTGGAACTATAATACGATACGTATACTGTACGACTAGTCTCGATGTTGTCGTCTATATTAGATATATATTACGATTTATTCTGTAAATGATGATTTACAGTGATGTTATTATTATTATTATTATTATTATTATTATTATTATTATTATTATTATTATACCTATTTCATGATCTTGTTTTTGTCTTTGTGAGTCCCACCGCGTTATTTATTTCAAAGACGATGGTTTTCAGTGAATTTATGTTGATTATATGATTTACTATTACTTACCTATTCACCTTCCTAGTTAGCTTCCATGTGATGGTGAATGATAATGACACCTCGATTGTCCACCTTAGTAGCATTCACGTGATGGTGACCATCGATGATATTTGATGATAATTAATAATATTTATTCATCTTAGGATTAAATTTACTTTATTTTCCTTACTTTTATTTATTTTTCTTTACTTATTCTATTTATTTTTATCTTTATTTCCCAAAACTTACTGGCTCTTTCCCCGGGGTATCATAGAATGATATCAAAGCATAGGCTTCAGATCTTTCGGGAACTAAACCTGTGAGATTTTCACTGTTTTGTTTTGGTTTTTCAAGTTTTATGTCGGAACAGTTGTTGTTATAGTTGTGTTTGAGTACACAGTGTTATTTATGATTTTACACTTTTGATTTTTTTAAATTTCAAGGACAAAATTTATTTTAAGGTAGGTGAATTGTAATACCCCTAAATTTTAAAGTGAGATTAATTATGTTAAGTTTAATTATTAAGTATGTCTAGTGTGAATTTAATGTTAATTTTGATCATTTAAGATTTTATTTCGTCTGTTACATTTTAAAAAAAAATTGATGTTTAGATTTTAAAATACTAAATGACATTTTTACACCACATTTTTTCTATATTTACGAATGCCCTTGAGTCTTTTTTTTTTTCTCTCATTTTTCTCTCTCTTTCCCATTTTTCTTTTCTTTCCTTTTTCTTTCCTGTATTCTCTCAGCTCTCTATCATCTCTCTCTGTGCAAATCTCTCTCTCTCTTCTTTGCAAAATTTCATTCCCAAGCTTTAAACCCGTTGATTTGAAGCTAAGAGATAGAGATTCAAGCCAAAAATCCTCTTCAAAAACATTGATTTGAAGTTAGCCCTTTTTCTCTAAAACTTTTTTTATTTTCATTTTGAATCTTTGATATATTTTGCAATCCAAACTTTGGCAAGCTTACATAATGTTTAATCTAAGCTTATAAGACCTGTTTTATTATGGATTTAAGCTTTATTTGAATTAGATTCAAAAAGGTCGATTTAGTGGGGTAAGCCTAAGCCCAGTCACCAACGAAGCCCAATCGATGCTGGTCAACGTCGGTCAACCATCAGTCAATGACCTGTCAACGGCAACCTTAAATTTTTGTGATCTAGACCTTCGATTGACAATTGGAGACCTCCACCTAACTCGTTTCGACACTTCAAACGCAATGGTGTCCTTTGTTCGACTTAGTTGCACTCCAATGAAAATCGTCTGGCACCAACTGTATGTAGATCGAGGCAACTTAAACTACAGTAACAGAGTCCAAAATGACGTTTCTAGCAACGTATGATATCCAAGAAACATTCCTAGCCATTCATGGTCGCTCGAGGAGCACTACAAGGATGCTTCACAGATTATAGATATAGCGAGATACAACTAGACCTGCTCAGCTTAGAGTCCAAGTAAGTAGAAATCTCGCCTATAGTATGAAAGGTCTTTAAATAAAATGTTTTAAATGTTTTCATAAAAATTTATGAAAATACATTATCAGTGATTTCTCACACTGTGTTATGAAATGATGTTTTTTTATGTTATGATATTATGATTTACTACATTCACTCCATGCCATGTCATATATGTTGTGATTATGTCATGATCAATATGTGATATTTGCAATATTTAAAGCATATTGTTTAATCACTTTCAAGTTAAGCATGATTATGATTTATAGTTTATGATTCATGTAACTGTGATATTATGTAGTGAAAAGTCATACTGCATACACACAATAAAGCAAGTGAAAGTGATAGGTAGTGTCATACTAGTCTCCTTGATGTAAGATACACTAGCAAAGTTAAAGTTATGACCTCCTTGATGTAAGGCACACAACTAAAGTTAAAGTTATAATCTTGGTGTTTGATGATCTCAAGTCTTTTACAAGAGAAGTATCATGTTTATGATATCATGATTAATAATATTGGTACAAACACTAAAGTTTATAAGATAAAGAAAGTTAAGTAAAAAGACAAGTTTTAACTTAAATAATTAAGCATAAAACAAGTTGATAAGCCAGCATAAAATATTCATGCATATTTTTATTAAAATGATTTTTAATTATGTTTTGCGAGACTGACTTCCTACTTGCTGTGCGAAAGCCTATTTAAGTATGTTTACGCTGAGGTAAGAAAATCTGTTAGCAACATTGATGGGTAGTGGTGAGCGGTGGACGAATGATGATGATAGGTATGGATACCGCTCACGCAATATGATATTTTCGCATTATGAGTTTACGAATTTATGCACGTTTCTGTTTTATGTAGTCATGTATGTATAAATAAGTAAGTAAATTACGTACTTATGTCTTAAAAATCGAGATCGTGATTACACAATCTTAGTCTAAAGAATTTTAAGTTTTAAAAATGTTGTAATAGATAATGCAACAAATGTACAAAATTTTTAAGTAAGAAAATTATATGATGATTTATGATTAAAAATGCTTATATGAGTTTTATATTTAGTTAAGAAATGAATTTTATGAATATGTTTTTACGAAGATAGTATTATGAAAATTTAGATGTTTATGCTTTAAGAAATTATTATGTTGGACTTAAGGAAGTTTTGAAGAGCATTTAGTATGATTTTATTCCATCATTTAATTTAAAATTCTTTTGAAGAAGTTATATTTAAATTCAAGAAATGTTTTAAAAAGTAACAGTTTTAAATAATTATCCTTATGCTTAAAGGAAAAGCTTCAAGAAAATTCTTATAATTATGTTAAAACATAATAATTATAATTACGTTATTATTATGTTTGTAAAATTAATTATTATGTTAGATTTCAAAAATTAAGTTTTGGGAAATGGTTATTATTTTCTTTCAGGTTCTATGTTAAGGATTCTATAATAAGAATCCATTCAAAAAAAGTTATTCCAAAATTTCAATACTTTATAATTAAATGTTTAAGTTTACAGTTATGTTAAGTTAAGTAACGGTCACGTAAGTAAGGTTGTTATAATTTAGGTATTTCTAAACACTTCACATTAAAAATTAACAGAATTAGATTCTAGTGATTTTGATGTAAAATATTTTGATTAAGCGAGTATCTTTAAATTTTAAGGAATGCATAGAGAGTGTTTAGTTATCCTATTCATTAAAATACATATTATCCCTTACAATTCTTAAATATATATTATGTATGTGTGTATATACTTGTTCTAATACACGTTCTAATATACTTGTATTAGTGTCGATTTATATGCAAAATTACAAATTTTACTAAAATTTGATGAAAATATATGACACTTCGAAAACACAACAATAATGAGTCATTTTTAACCAAAAAAAAAAAAAAAGAAATATGCATTTAATCTCATTTTAAGGCTAGGGCCTAATTTTTCTTTCAAAGTTACAATGAATATTTCTCGGCAAGTATTTTTTTTTAATGAGTATTTCCTACTGGTTATTAACGTAAATGAAAATTTTAAATGATTAATAGTAATGATTAGGTCGCAGAACTTTTCTAATTTGATGCCCTGGCTCCTTTTCCTTTACATGCACAATTCATGGCATTAATTTAAAGTAAAAAGAGATATCATTCATGCAGATGTCAACCGAGAAAATTCAGACTCACGTCTCAAACTCTTTGAAAGTCAAGATACGACTACTAATGGCATCATTAAATGGTAAAAGTTATAGCCATCCATAATAATTACTTGGCACAAGCCAATGGACATTTCCAACTTTTGGAAGCAAAACACTTATGACACAACACACACTTTGATTTTATCAATAGTCTTTTATTTTAATTTTAGATTAATTTTTTAACAATTTAATTATAATAAAGAGCAATTTTGTGTTATATGTTACAAATTTATAAAGTAATTAAACAGTCAGAAATTAGGTTATTAAAAAATTAATCTAATAATTAAAACAATATAATCTATCGTAAGATTAAAATGCATGTCTTAAGAGCTCTTTTTTTTATTTAAATTTAAAGATTTAAATTCTACACTCTAACAACCAACAAGTTAAATGTATAGATAGATTATTAAGGTGTTTGAGAAAGCAGTTTAAATTATTAATTTGTTTTTTAAAACTGTAACACGTAAGAGCTTTATACTGTAGCTTTTTGCTAAAGTATGTGTGAGTTTTATATTGTTCACAGTTTAATCTAATGGTTTGAACCATTATTCCAAACACCCAATGCAAGTACAACCAATAGCGTCCACCCTAGTAAAACATGAACCAAAGAAAATAAATGAGCATGGCATATGTGGAAAGGAAATGATCCCTTGTGACGCATGACCAGTTTTTTCCCTGCGTCTCTTGGCCTTATGAAAACTTCCATTGCACTGACAGTAGCTGGCAAGGCGGAGCCATTTCTTGTGCTCATTGTTGCATTGATGGTAGGGCCCGCGACATTAACCGCGTCTATGGTGACCACCTTGCACTTGATGGGTGCAGTTGTCAACGTAGACATCATCTTGCCGTCGATGTAGATCTCCATCGTTCTATGGCTGATATTTCGTTAAAGTGGAAAACGAAGTAAGCCAATTGGGGTTATGTGGTCCCTCGTGGGAGATCAACGGTCAAGATTACCGGGTCTGTGGGAGTGCAAGATTGGTTGGAATCGCTCGTTTTCTGCTGTGGAAGACTTATATGATGAGGTAGGGACTTGATACAGATTGATGGGCTTGCTCCTCGTGTCCATATTCGGTCATGCTGCTCATCTTCGGGTAAAAATCCCATGTAGCTGCCGTTCAAATAATTCTCTTAGCGAACAAAATGTGGTTCAAGCCTCTGGCTAAATTTCATAGTTTTAACCAATAAAAGAAATATTATTGATCCAAAAGAAAAAAAGAAATATCTTTTTTGTTATCAAGAAAAAAAAAAAAAACCCACCTATCCTAATTCATAGTCCAAACTCAGGTGACGGAAAATTGGAACATTAAAAAAAAAGCCACTTTTGCTGATTAATTTCTTCAAAAAGACTTTTTTAGGGGTAATATTAGTTGTTAAAAAAAATATTATTTGTTCTTTTGGCGAGTCATGAGAGCCTTTTCATTATTATTATATAGTTTTGAATCCATTCAGTATTTTTTCTCAGCTAATATTACGACTTGTGGAGGCCAGACTTCCTGTATTAGTCCAACAAGCTTCTAGAGGGAACAAAAATTCAAAAACTAGTAAACATGTTTTTTTTAAAGGAACCTTCTGTTTGTCTCATTTACACTTGTATTGAACACATGTGAACATTTGATTTTAATGTTACCCTATTGACCGTGAAAGAAAATTGAGGATTAAAAATTTAAATCTCCGAAATATCCTTCTAACTCTAATTTCCAAAGTCTCCTCCATAGCCAAACAAAACCTAATGATCTTTCATAGTCCCCACTCTCCATTCCTGATGGTGTTGTTGACCCCACGCTGGCGACCTTGCATTAAGTTTGCATGCCTCTCGCAACCTAAAAAACCTTTCTTATGGCGCAAGGCAATCTTTCCTCGCACACGTGTGGAAAGAGCTGCACGAGGGAGGTAACCTTGGAGTATATTTGCATGAGGGAGCTTGACCTGTAGAGGCAACACTCACAGAAATATAGTTCATTTCGCATTTAAATTTCGCTTAGAGTGTAGCCTCCAAAAGCCAGCACTAGTGCCAGCGGCAGAGGCATAACTTTTATTTAATAGGGGCATTTTGAAAAAAAATAGAGATGGTATTTTGTTAAATGAAAACATAATTATTATATTTTTATTATTGACTAGGTGCATTATAATTTTTCTTGTACAATAAGAGCATAATAGTATCTTTCAATTATTCAACGCAGGCATGTTTATAGTTTCTCTCGTAAAATAGAGGTATGTCTAATTTTTCTTAAAAAATTTAGGGTAAAAATTTAAGTTTAAAAGTTGTCCCAACATAGCCTCCCTCTGCCATTGATTAGTGCTAAGACACTAGATCTCTGCCCATTTTGGCGTTGACGGTGGTAAACTCCTAAGACGCGGCTATTTGATTCTCATGTTAAGCTATATATTTCAAGAATTTTTATCTGGTTCAAACATAGCATTTTGAAAATGTGAGGGGGTCTTTTTGCAACCTTACCTAAACCTAAATTTGCAGGAAAGCTAACATTGCAACCAAATGTTCCAATGTTAGCAGTGCAACTGTTATTTCGAGATAAATGTTACCTAAAACATGGAATATCATAATTTTCTCGTATACTAAATATATATTTTTAAACACCATGATGCATTATAATTCGAAGGATTGAAGAACATTTCTAGTATATAAGAACTCATGAAAAATATGTTGAGAATTTTGTATGGTTAAAAAAATAACATCATTTAAGTTTTTTTTTTTAGATTTTTTTTTTCAGAGTAGACAATATAAATTCAAAGTAACGCGTGGCTGACTTCATCTCCACCAAGGTTGGTCCTAGATACTAGGATGGAACTGTAATTAGCCTCTAAATGGAAGTAAAAATCACTTGGCAAGATAAAGATCGGCCCTTCGATTATTGACGTGTTGATTGTTGATCATTTTTTCTGATCAAGATAAAGATCGAATATCAGAGGCCTCGAGAGACCATCTTAGTTGCCATAGTAGAATCCTACTCTAATAATATGCCTCTGAGAATTTAGAACATGCAAAGTGTAGCAATTTTTCTGGGCCCTATTGGGGAAGAATCGTAGGGTGTTCATCTCTTTTGGTGCTTGTGTTGTCGAGTTAATCCTGATAGGGTGAAGAAGTCATCTGTAAACCATAATAATTTATCCGCTCGCAGCATGTCACTGCCACAGTCTATGTTCAACCATGAGCTCATATTTAGTTCTGGAATTAGCTATGGAAACATATGATCAAAGTGATTAGCAAATATATTCCATGTGTGGAAAATAATAAATTGAGAACATGACACTACTTCTTGTGTTGGCAAGGCCTGTGTTCAGATTTAATTACAATTCTATTGTGAGAATTTTCTATGTTGGGCCACTCATTTGTACGGTCATTAACCCCAACCGTAAGATTCAAATCATACGACAGATACGAAGCATTTATAAAGGTGCTATCGCCAAAAAAATAAAAAAATAAAAAAATAAAAAAAATAAAACTCACGATATCCAGTCTCATAGCATGTGTGGAGTCTTACTTAAATCGTACTACTTAGTCAATCATCCTATGTGATGCCTATGTTGGATATTCCACATCAGAATCCTTCTTTTGGTGATATACATATAAATTCTGAATTGTTGTGGGTAGGGCTCAAAATGTGATACTGCATAGAAGGAAATGACTGGTACATGACATTTGGTGCACGAGTTTAAAATAGTTCAAACCATACAAGTAATTTAAATTGGTGTTTGATAGAGCAATAAATGAGATTAGTTCAAATTATGAAAACAATTTTAAACTAATCAAAACTATCAAAATCTAAACTTTATCCCTCTTCAAGTTTATATAGTTTGAACCATTTTTTTATAGTAAAAATTATTCTCATTCTCTTTTTTTTTTTTTTTTTATATAAACTATAGTTTTTCAAACGTCAATTCTCATTTTAAACTGCATGTGATGTTCTTGTTTTAGACCTTTACATTTGAAACGTCAGTTTAAAACCACTGTTTAAACCATAAAGTTAAAAACCCATAATTTAAACTATAAAGTTTTAAACCACACTATTTCAAACATGCACACCAAACTAACCCTAGTAGGGTGTTTGAGTGAGTAATTGGAACTAAAAATTTTGGTTTGAAAACTGTAACATGCGGCACTATAGTCAATTTTTACTTTTTACTGTAGCTGCTAAGCCTAAAAGTTTTATACTATTTATTGGTTAAAACTAACAGTTTCAGTTAGTTTCAACTAAGATGCCAAATAGAGACTAAAAACTTATTCACCTGGTAAAAAAGAAATGGAAGGGGAGAGAGTCTGTAATGATTTTGAGAGCCATAAAAAGAAAAGATAGGATGAGACTTTTTTTTAAAAGATAATATAGAATTAATTTCAAAGTGGAAATATTAAATTTTATAAAAAGTCCCACAACAAGATTAGGAAAAGCATCAAAACAAACCAAATTATTAGATTGGATAGGGTGGGATTAGAGGATGGATTTCATACGAAAGCACGAAAGAAAGATCATTTCATGCGAAATTTTCCTCCTCTCTATTGTTCTCATCTTCTAAGAAAAAGAGAACCGAAATGTTATCATGAAGATTGAATTGAAGGATGAAATATTCAAATGGCAAAAGTCGAAATAATGGTCGAGATCAGACGGTTGTAAAATATTGGCAATTAATATCAGTAGAGCAAATTTTTCCAGCTACAACGAAAAAAAGGCAACAAACAATTCACCTTGTGAATACGCAATGTTGAAGAATTTCATAAGCAGGAGAAGCAGCCATAGCCAATATTCCATCTTCATACACGGATAATAAAAAAAATGTGAAATCCAAAAAAAAAAGTAGAGCTTTTATAACAAACAGTAGTAGTACTGAGCTCCCTTCAAAAGACAGATTATATATAAAGACTAAAATTTAAATCCTCCTCGTAACCTCCCTTAAAAATTTGGGTTAAACCAGCCTACCGGCCAATTAAACGGAACCTACAATTAATATTCATTGTTCTAATCTCATATAATAATTGTCGTAAACCTCAACTTCTCTCAATTCTTGTTTACAGTTTTTGTATGATAGACTAATGTTATATCTGTTAAATTGTCTACTTTTGTTTTAAAACGATATTATACATGTTGAATTACTCAAAAAGAAAAAAAAAAAAATACGAGGATTAATCCTAGGAATGATATCAGTGTTGGTTTTCAAAAACATTTTTTACAAAAAAAATAGCAAAAATGTGGTTGTAGTGTGGAATGTATATAACAAAAATCTTCATAAAAATTTTATAAAACACGCCACAGATTACATTAATTTAACACTTAAATAAATATATAAAACTTTACTTACCCAGATAAAGAGAGATGAACCAAGGACTCGTGAAACAAAGACGTTCTCTATTAATAACCAACGTCTTCCTCACTTAGTCCTTGATATCGAAATGGACGAATATGTGGCGTTAGAGGAATTATGGCTTTTATTGATCACTTGACTCACTTTAGTTACCTGTTAATCTCAATACATGAATAAAATGGGTCTCAGATGAAAAGCTTTTCTTCTCTCTTTTTCTCTCTCTACATGAGTATGAGGGCATTTTGGCAAAGTATAATCTTTCCAAGACTCTTAATCTTTTCCTTTTTCACCCATTCGATCTTTGAGTTATAGATTTGGAGATTTAAAAAAAAAAAAAATACACTTTCTTGGGCTCTACAAAGTATGCTTCTTTCCTTTTAAATTTAAAGATGAGTTTTCTTTCATATATATACGGGTAGTATATGTGTGTGCATATATATCCTTCATCAGAGTTTCATAAAAGAAAGAAGATCAATTAAAATCAATTTTCTTTTTGCTTGATGATAGAATTATAATTGATGGTATATAAAGGATTATTGTAGTAATTGGTTGATATCAAATGTTTTGTATCTTTGTATGACTACCTTTATTGATAGTATTGTCACATATTTTTGTAATAACTTAGTTCCATTATTTTCATATATATATATATATATAATTAGTTTGTTGATTATGAGTTTTTGTTTAGTTTATTAATAAATTTATACGTATATGAGAAAAAATTCTTGTTTGTCATGGTATGTTATATAGGTGTTACACAAGTGAATTAATATAGATACAAAGTGTGAAATTACAAGCTGGTTTCAATTTTTGGAGTGCTTTATAGGTGGTGTTTGGAAGGTGATGGGAACCGTTGGTTAGAACTACTTTTACTATAGTATGTGAAAGCTTTATACTGTAGCAATTTTTTTAATTGTTGTTGTAGCATGTGAGAGCTTTATACTGTTTATAACTGAGTTTGTGGTGGAAACCGTGGTTCCCATCATTATGCCAAACAGGGGATATTCTGCTTGTCAAAATGCTTTATATAGTAATATCTTGTAATGAATAAAAGAAGATTTTAGCTTTCAACTCAAATATCTATGTTACTAAAATTCTGTTAGTTGTATTGTTAGAGTATATATATAGAACTTCTATACACTAGGCTGATTGTCATGTTAGTGAATAGTATAAATTGATTTTACTAGTTTCTTTCAATAGCTCTTTAAGCTCTTGGTATTATACTTCTTTAAAGATTTCAAGGTAATCTGATATTATACTATCATTATATTTCTTTGCACATTTGAGATGCTTTTATTTAGTTAGTTTTGTTATTCGATAAGGAATATATATACATATGAAGGCATATTACTAATTACTACTCTTATATATTTAATCATATTCAATACTTCTTTTTACACGGGTAAGGCTTATATGATTACATATAAAGTAATAACATGGTCATTATTTGTCACATACTCCGATTTAGGTAGTGACATGGCAGATTAATAAAGTTAATTAAACCAAATTTTAAATAAGATTACTGATTAAACAATTCAAGTTATTTTTAAAACGTGATAATTTGAAACTTGTTGAAGTAATTATCATTAAGGTAGAGCAAATAAAATAAAATAAAATAATAAAAAACAATGAATAGGAGTTGGGCCCTACAGACCCACATAAGTGCATACATATAGTATCGACGATAGTAAATTACAATCACAGTCCAGTACGAGAAATAAGGATTAAAATATTATATGCGTTGATTAAATAGACAGATAACCTAAAAAGAGTTCCTACGGCTCACGTGTTTGACCAGAAGCATCCCAATTGGTCTTAAGCTGCAATCCACCTAAGGGGGGATTTTAAAACAAATAAAAATATGAGCGGAGGGCTCAGTAGGATTAAGCTTTGAAAAACATTTAATTTAAATATAAAATCTAGCATTTGCACATGAATTATAAAACATAGAAAATAAGTAGAATCTATTAAATTCCTTCTCGCCATTCAGTTCATTATTCATCAAGAAATGTTCTTATATTCTTTTCTTAGGCAAACCAATAGTATCACCATAGTAGTGGCCTTTCAGGACCTGTCCCCAAGGTCATTTTTTACATTACCCGATTTCTGAATATGACATCATACCCTAATATATATCATTATTTAAGTCTTATATTATTGGGTATTCTAATTTACATTCATTATTTTGTTCATTATGATTATTTTATTATTCAACAGATAATGAAAAAAACTGATAAATTCTTCTCAATCATTTCTTGAAATCATTTTGAAAGAAAACACTTTGTGGCCAACACCTTTTTTAAAAACATGGCTACTAAGGAAAAATGTTTGGAGTCCTAACATACTATATTGATATATTTAATGTTAATGCCACAGTTTATTTTTGTCAATTATACGAGATTCCTATTACAACCAAACACAATAATATATTATTAGTAGAAATCTAATAGAAGATTCATGTATATAACTAAACGTGATAATATTAATTTTTTGATAATCATATTACCTACTATCACTTCTCCAAGAATATGATTTCTACTGATTACTACTGCATACCAAACGCTCTCTTAAATAATTATATTAGTTTTCAATAGAATATAACACCATCTAGCTTGATTATATATTAGCAAGATGATTAAGTGTCACATTGCAAGTAGACAGGGCTCCTTAAAGATATCGAAGGAGGAAGGGGAAGACTTCGTGGTCAGCAACAACATTCTAGCGAAGAACATGGAGTTTGTTTGTCACAGTTTAGCAGGATAGGTGATAACCAGAAGACCATACAGTAAAAGCACTGTCAAGAAGATGATCCCAGAGCTATGGAAGACCACTGATGGTCTGATGATAAAGGAGATAAAAAAAAAGACATTTTTGCGTTCTTTTTTGACAAGGAAGCGGACAAACAGAAGGTTCTAGATATGGAACCATGACGTTCAATAATTATTTGATTGTGTTGAAAGAATGGGATGAGAATATTAGAATGGATGAGCTGGAGTTTCTTCATACTATATCATGTGTCCAGATCTTCGATCTCCCCTTTTGAGGAATAACGGAGGCCGTGGGAGCCTACATTGGCGATATTGTGGGGACTTGTTTGAGAGTCCAAGCGAGCAAAAATGGGAGATGTTAGGGGAATACATGAGAGTTAGGACCCTTATCGACATTATAAAGCCTTTGCGCCATAATGGAAAAATCAGAATCGGTGATGCAAAAAAGTCTATTTGGGTTGATTTTCGTTACGAACGACTGTTGGTCCACTGTTATCATTGTGAAATCATTGGCCACCTTGACAGAGAGTGTCTGAGGACAAGTAGTATTGATACAACGAGTTATGGGGATTGGCTCAAGGCACCTCCCAAACTCCTCATGCCAAAAGTTTCTAGCAGACTATGGAGGACTTTTGCCGAGACGCCAGAGCGCCCTGGTCCTTGGCATCTGTCGGAGAGTCGTTTAGGGAGTGGCAATGATCTCCCAAGTCTGGCCTCGAATGGGAATAGGACGGAAACGGTTAGGGCGACATCTGATCTCTCCAAAAAGATGAGGGTTGCTCAAGGCAACCCCCCATTGGTTGTTTCAAACGCTGATACAATGGCAATGGAAATCTCTAATGATGAGTTTGTTCCATTGGCAAAGAAAAAGTCTAGGGAGATGGGACAAGATAGTGGGAAAGAGGCACGTGCTTCTTTGAATATCATGAACGTAAGACCCAAAGCTAAAACCCTTTCAAAAGGATAAGTTTAGGGGATCATAACTAGCAACAACATTGGGCCGGCCCAATATAAGGGTGTTTCCTTGTTGGGCCAAATTGGTGAAATCCCTTAGCCTAACAAGAGTGTTGAGAACTTCGATTTCTCAGCAAGAAGCGCTAAGGTTCTAGATAAGGCAGAAACTTCTGGCAAGGGAGGCGATTAGAAAAAGAGAGCTCGAAAAGGGGAGCCAAAAGACCAATCAACCAGCAATGGGAGGGAAAGGGCTGTGTAAGTAAAGAGGAAGAGTGGAAGAGTGGAAAAAGATGATTGACGAGCTCCTTTTTCTAGTAAGGCGAGGAAAGCACGAGTTCAACAAAATGATGCGTCTTGACCGATGGTGACTGTTGAGCTGCCCCGCCAACAGCCATGAATTGCTTACTGTAGAATGCTCAGGGTTTGAGGGGAGCACAAGCATTCAAAAAGCTATGTAAACTCATCCGTATTCTCCTGTTCTAGTACTCCAAATGGAGACAAGATTGGCGGGAGGGAATGCTGCAAATTTCAAAGTAAAAGTTGGGTTCCCTAATTGCTTTCATGTTGACAGTGTGGGGAATAGTGGAGGGCTAATGCTACTTTGGAAAGATGAGATTGAAGTCGTAATTAAAAGCTTCACCAGGTATCATATTGATGCTCATGTGGCTTTAGAGCCAAATTACTAGACTTATTAAACTCTTATTATTTGAATTTTTTTGAAAACTTACTTACTTCAATGACATTAATTTTTGAAGAATCTATTATTTTTTCCTTGGGTTCATAAGACTTAGTCTCCTCTTCAATTCTAAAATGTTTTGTAATTCTTCCAATGTTATGTAATTTCTCTTATTAAGGAGTTTTTTTTTATGACCATTCTAATTTGGGGTCATTTAGCAATAATAGCCCTTATTTGAAACGATTTAGAAATCTTAATTTTGAATTCATGAAACTTTATAACAATGACTTACAATTCATGTATTTCATCTAGAATAGACTTTGAATCAACTATAGTAAATTCCAAAATTTTCAAAGTTAAGAATTTGTTTGTACCTTTTTTTTTTGTTTTGTATTTGTATTCAAGAGCATTTCATACCTCCACCGAAGACGCCATCAAGTTTTAGAGATCGTAGAGCCTATCGGAGGGAATGTTAAGTATGTGTCCCTGACATATGACTCCGTCATCTTCTCGCTTCTTTCTAGTGACCTTGATTTCATCGAAATTGTCCTCCTTCGGTCCTAAAAGTGGCTCCAACTTCGGATCCTAGTCATAGGCGATCTTGAGGATGGGGAGTAGGAAGAACAACTTTCCCTTCCCAAGGTTGAAGTTTGTGCTATCAAAACGATTGAGTTGAATATTTGAATTGAGGAAAGACGCCATATTCTTTTCAATCTCCATTGTAATTAAATAAAACCTTTAAGATTGTTGGAGAATTTGAGTGTATAGAGAGAAAATAGAGGCTTGAATTTCTAGAAATGAAGATTGTTTTGAAGCATATAGGAATACTTTCCTTAAAGGTTCCATTTACCTTTATTTCAAAAAGTTTGGTTATGAGTTTTATGACAAATTACCCTCATGATACAACAAATCTTTGAACACAATATTTAGCAATAATATTACGTTCTAGAATAATGGATAAAATATGTAGATTTTCATGAATGGACATGATTGGTTCAATCTATATAACTCTTTACATAAAAGGTACCTCTTCATTTATAAAAGTATTTATTCATGTATTAATACACCTATACAACCAATGAATACATCGGCTCAAAACAACTCAAAGAACACACCATTTCAACGTATATCAGCTTAGACAGGCGTCGTGGTGCCAGCTTTTAGACGTCGCAGCGTTAGATGCATTGACAAAATGTTGTGCACTTTTTCAACTAGGCGCCCCAGTGCCAGCACTTAGGAAACCTGGTGCCCAGCACTAGGGTCTCTGCCCCTCCAAGTACTGTATACACTATTCAGTGTTGCAGCCTCAATTTTGTGGCTCTTTGAGCTTATATACATTAAAAAGGTGTATTTCACTCATTCTAATGCGATCTTTTGATTTCAAACATTTGTGAGAAATATATTATGGTCTCTCTAATACTTTCCCCTCCAAAAAAAACATTTGTGAGAAATATATTATGGTCTCTCTAATACTTTCCCCTCCAAAAGCTCCAAAGAATGACCAAAGCAAGCTCATGCTTTTGCCAAGTAAGTTCTTTATGAAGGAAAAGACACAAATCCAATCTTTAAATACCTTTTAAACTTTTAAATGACATTACCGAGTAAGTTCTTTGTGAAGGAAAAGACACAAATCCAATCTTGAATACTCGTTAAACTTTTAAATGAAATTACTGGAATCTAATTGTGCCTACACATCCAAACTTCGATCAGATACTACAAGTGCCTAAGGAGTGGTCTTTGTTGACTCACCACATTTTGTATATAAACTATCCTTGCAAACTCCTCTACATAGCAAGTTCGATGGCGTCGGGATAATGTCATGGAAAATCCTTCAAATGAAAATCTTAATTTTGTTGGGATGCTCGGATTCCACAAGAAAGACCATGAACTTCCTATCGGACTCGCCGTTGAACTACTTTCCTCTCCTTCCTCCTCCATAGCACTCCAATATCCTGATTTAACTGAGTAGATGCTTTTTTTTTTTTTTAAATCATTGTGCCAAACTAGTCTATCTGGCTTAGCCCAATAGCTAGTAGGGATCTCCAATACTAGATTGTTATCCAACCAAGCTTTCATTCTAACCTCCTTTCTCTGGATTCATACAATGTGTATGGAATGGTGGTAGGAACAGTTGGTTAGAACCACTTTTACTGTAGCATGTGAGAGCTTCATACTGTAGCGATTTTTTTTGTTAATGTAGCACGTGAGAGCTTTACACTGTTTATAACTTAAAAAGTGATGAGAACTGTGCTTCCAAACACCTGGTTATTGGTCAATTAATTTTTTTTCGATTATCAAGTTCACTATATAGTGCTTTATGGTTCTTTTTTTTTTTAATTTTTTACCGTTATTTTTTTAAGTAAAGAGATATTCATTATCATAATGATTATTTTTTGCCATCAAGGACATGCTTAACAATGCATTGAAACACGTTCATACGTATATATTAATATGTGGAAGAACAAGAACCCTCATTATGATAAGGAAGAGTAAATTATATAAAAGATATAATATTCTAAAATAAAAATATATAAAACATCATATACATCATTGTGCATAACATATTGCAACAATAAAAATATCTTTATTTCATAGAGCAGCAGCCCGATACACAACGTTATCATTTTCTTCATAAAAGTTGTACCTCATAGCACTTGCTGTCATTGGTGAAGTGATCATCTCATTTTTACCATAATGAGCACAAATACATAGTCAAGTAAAGACATTTTTGCCATGACATTTTTGTGTGAAGGCATGTTTAACAATGGAGTAAAACACGTTTGTATACGCACATATATATGTATAGATATGTATATACATAGTTTTATTTATATATTTAAGAAATAGAATATCATTATGATAAAAAACAGTAAATTATATAAAAGATATAATGTTTACTTCCATATTTGTTATTCGTTATGTAGCATCCATTTCTTTTCCTTAATTAGAAAGTGTAAACTTATCAAATTAATTGCTTGTTTCTTCTTCTTCTTCTTCCTTTTTTTTCCCTCTTTTTAACTATGATCAGTACAATTATTTATTTGTTAGGAATTATCTGATTTTTTTCATTAATTACGTTTCAAAAAGAAAACTATAGAGATTAATTATTTTGTAATATAATTAAAGGATATAATGGTAATTACATATAATATAGAACATAGTTTTGTAATTATAATAGTTTATAGACAATTTTAAATTTAAGGTCATAGAATTAGACTTTTATGTAAATCAACCTACCATGTTAATAGAACATCATTTACATTCATCCTATTCTTAACATTTAACTAAAGAAAGGACTAAAACTAAAATAAACTGACAGTTCGATATTAAATTTGACATTGTAAATGTCAAAAATTAAAGTGAGATTGGAGATAGTTTGAGAACTATTTGTAAGATTAACCCAAAATACCATAATGATTGGTGCAACTTCAAACCTGCCAAGCGCCAACCAAAAGGATGCATTAATATTTTCCGTTTTCTTTTTAGTGTTGGATGAGAAAATGCACGAACTTAAACTTCTATCTTCCCCTTCCGATTAAAAAGAATGATCCACTCGTTTAGGAAGCTAATGAGTTATTAATCTCATTAAAAAAACACATACACACACTCACAATTTGCTTTCCCTTAATAACGGAAATCCAAAGTGAAGGTTACAAACAAAACACACATTATTCCAATGGAATTTCGTTTCTCCGCTTTTTCTTGCACAATTTCTTGTTTCCAATTTAAATTCCTTGTCCACGCTTGATACACAGTAATCAATAAAAGTCACTTTCCCTCTCCCTCTTCCAAATTCTTTAATTTCCTTCGCAGGGCGCTTCTTCGGTCTTGGTCTCTTTAAGCAATTCGGATAGCCTCAGAGCGATGTTCTCCTTTGCCGCGGGAGAAACTCCATGCTTTCCGATAATCGACTCCAAAACCGCCTCCGAAAGAAGTTTGTTGTCTATAACAGCATTCTCTTTTTCCGGCATGGATTCGGCTTTGGAAAAGCTTATCTGTTTCCAAAACGAGAGATAAAAGAGTTAGAAAGAATAATTAGGTCTTAAAAGATGCATTGTAGTTTCCCGCGAGTTAAAGGACAAATATATAGACTATTAGTTCAAGATCACAAGAGTTGAGACTTCTTTTGTGATCCATGAAGCTGAATCAATCTGGACTCCAAACATGAAGATCCACTATAACATAATCTCAATGACATGCATAACATGTAAAGTAAAAAATCTTTCATTTTTTTTAACTGCAAAATGTTTTCATAATGCTTTATGAAGAAAAGATGTAGGAAGGGGTGACTAATGGACCCCGAAGCACATGCTTCTTTACAACTCTAATCTCGAGCAGTTTTTTATGTGAGACTTGGTGTCCGCTCAAAGAATCAGCTGGTACATACATTTTTAAGTTTAGGACTATAACATGCGAGAGCTTTATACTATAGCAACTTTTTACTTTTTATAATAATTGTTGAGAGCTTTATATTGTTTAGGGTTGAAAATGATGTTCCAAACGGCCTATCAAACTTAGGCCTCCTATTACTAATGTGATATTTCGTTCATCTTCTCGAACTAGATTTAGTATATCATTCTCTCGCAGAGTTAAAACAGCAATCCTAACATCATACAAAATCACTTAACCAATGTCGTGCTACCACGTTCGCGTTACAAAATCTTTCCTTTTATGTTACACTGATACATGTTGGAAAGTTATCAAAATCCAGGGCCAAATCACTTGACCAATGTCATTGTGCTAACACATTAGTGTTGCAAAATCTTTCCTTTTATAGAAAAAAAAAAATTCCAAATTTATTAACCAGAAAAAAAAAAAGACTCTGGGTTTCCCCTTAAAGTTTATTTTTTGTACTTTTTTTTTTTATCTTGAAAATAAGAGATTCAAACTCTTCACCTTCGAATAATGTCAGGTGAAGGCCATCTTAATCTTTAGTCAAAACTAAGTGAAATAATTTCATTTAAAATGTGTACTAATTACATATTATCTAAAAGATTCCTTTTAAATTGCAAACTAGTTGCCGTTTACTTATTAGAGATTAACAAAAATGCTATGTCGTTGCCATCGAGCAACAACAAAACTTTAAGGGTAAATTGCTCAATTAGTACCTAACCGTTTATGAAAGTAAGATTTTGGTCTCTAACCTTTCTTCTTTTTCTTTTTTTTTTTATCAAACCAACCCTAAGTTTTCATTTAAGTTGCTGAGGAACCAATCCAACGGTCACACTATTAAGTTTGACTGTTAAAAATTATTAGATATCAATTTTTAATTAAAATTATTAAATTACTCTCCAAATTAATAAAAATCAAATACACTGCTACAAGTCAAAAAGTTATTTAGTGCGCCCACTGTTTGGGCTTGACACAAAATCCGGGGCCAAATCACTTAACCTATGTCATTGTGCCACCACATTCGCGTTACCAAATCTTTCCTTTTTATGTTACACTGCTACAAGTTAGAAAGTTATTTAGTGTGTCCACTGTTTGGACGTGACACAAAATCCAGGACCATTGCATTATAAATTGGAGGTGAAGATTTTTTTTTTTTTTTGAAAAAAATTACAATACAGGTATGAATTATTGTTATAAAATTAAAATCTAACATAATATTTAAAATATTTTAAAAATGTCTTTAATGATATAATAATTATCTTAATGATATTATATATTATATTATATAATTACATATAAATAATTTTAATGATATCATTATGAGGCATTTGTAAAATTTTTATAAATTAAAATCATATTTTAATTCAAGAAACGTAATTGTGTCAATTGTTTCGTTAATTTTTTTTTTGCCGGTCGAGCGGAAGAGGATTCACCTTAGTCCCAGTGGGCTGGGCTCTTACCACGAGCCCGGCTCTCGCCTCAATTGGAGTTGAAGTCAGTGGCAAGAAAATACCTTAAACAACAAGCAACCTGGTTGAAAAAAGAAAAAGAAAAAGAAAAAGAAAAGCTAACCTTTAAGGAACCTGTGGGCAATTGTGTGAAAAGAACAGAGGCACCAGGCGGGAAGTTCTGGTCCTTAAAGACCTCAACGAACTTTTCAAGCGCTCTCTCCTCTGCTTCGGTGTAAATCCCAAACGACTTCCAGATCTTCTCGCAATTCTCCGACACTTTCTCCGAATACTGCGGCCCCGTCAACGGCAATATCATCGTTATCCGAGTAAACTTCTCAAACGGACCTTCAAAACACGAAACACATAAAAACAACCCAAAAATCGAACCTAAACATCAAAAATAATATATACAAATATATATATATATATATATCTTTAAAAGTGTTACCGGTTATGATGTCTCTGAAGAACTCGACGGACTCCGTCAGCTTCTCAGCCGACTGGCCCTTCCACTTGCCGGAGAGCCACTTAACGGCGTTATCCTCCAGGTAAACTCCGATCGCCGTAAACTTGACGAACTTCCCCTGGATCTCCAGGCCCCTCACACCTGCGCCACGTCAGCAAAGCACTCGTTGAGTTAATGACAATAAATGCGAAAACGACAAAAAAAGAAGAATGCATAGTGATCATTGGTGAGTTTTATTCATACACGTCACAGACACTCACCTGCCCCGCCGAGGAACAGAGTCTTGGCGGAGCCAGGAGGCTTCGCCGTCGCCGGGAACGTCGCCGTCTCGACCTGAACTGCTGTGAGTGCCGCCGTCAGAGCCATTTGGGATTTTTTTAGTTATTTATTTCGAATGTTGATGAGGGAAGGAGGTTTGGTTTTCCAAATCCAAGATGTCGTTTCTAGTGATAAAGTGGAAAATCCAACGGTGGGTTTATAAGGAGAGTATTTGATCCGCGAGTGTTGGGTGGTTTCAAAGTTATGGTAGGGGCGCTGGTGAAGACGTGGCCGTATGTATTCACGGAAGGGTGGGTAGATGGATTGATTGGCTCCGCGTTGGCCGTTAGGCGGTCACGTGTAGGAACAGGAAAGGGTAGGTGAAGGAACAATGCGACGGGGCCGTCTATAATGATCAATACCATACGCGAATAAAACATGCAACAATCCTATTCAACCCAATATACTTGCAATCTCGCTGTTGCAATTCTATTCAATTCTATGGATTATAATTTCGTTGCTAATAAAATTATAAGACACAATTTAAAAGTATACTATATATTAAATTAGAGCCCATAATTTTATGAGTAACGGGGTTATAACCACATAAGGATGAAAATGATTTTTCAAAAGGTACATTAAATATTA